>LPNX010226992.1:12647-100968 GCA_001517045.1 Pseudotsuga menziesii | reverse complement strand
AATTTTAATGTTACATACACCAGCCTAGATCCAAATCCTAGGCTCTATCAAGCGTCGAGAGGGATCAAATCTCTCGAGGTGCAAACCTCTTCTCAGGTGTACTCAAGAGGTTTGCACCTCTGGAGATTTGCTCCACAACATTGCATGCTTCTACATATGCTTGCTGACCTTGGCTTGACTTCTTTGATATTATCATAGCCATAGCTTGACTCTTGTATTTTTTCAGTATTTGATTTTTTTGTTATGTATTTTTTCCGTATAGAATCATATTTGAATCAGTATTTGTACTCGAATTGTGCTACTATGTTGAAAACCTATATGATATGGACCAGTAAGCTAAAAAGTTTTGTATTTTTTTTTGTGATATTTGTCTGTAATTTCAACAATTTAAGTGGGATTTTGACTAAAAAAATTGCTAGAAAATAAATACAAGTTGTCTATCATTTGAGTAATTTGAATACACATGCAATTTCAATAATTTAAGCAAGATTTTGACTAAAAAATTGCCAGAAAATAAATGCAAGTTGTATATATTTAACTTACGCATGAACTAAAAAAAAGCTAAATTTAGATAATAAGTAGTCAGACCATGGCATGGACTTTCATCAAAAAAAATGTTGCTGCACATAATTTTGTGTTCTGGTGGAGTTGAATTTTTTACTCCAAAAAAGGGTAACCGATGTTTTTTTGAATTGTCAACCCAATGCAACTATAAGAATCTAAACCCAAGGCTCATAAGTATCCCGGAAAGCAAGTTTTTACCTACGAGACAAGTTATAATTTGGTGGTTAAGAACATTACAAAATGGACACTGAACATAGAGGTGTATCTTTTAATTTCGAAGCTCTGCATGTTCTTCACACTTTGCAAAAATCGGTTCTCTGATAATAGGAAAGAAAAAGTTGTGGTTTTTTTAAGCCAGATGTGGGGAAATTTTAACACAACAAAAGCCATTTTCGATGCACTTAAAAGGGGTCTTTTTGCATCCAAGTTGCAAATGTTTCTGTAACTATCCTACAACAAAGGAATGCTGAAGAGAGCAACTTCTGCATTGTGTGAAAATAACCTGCAATATCTCTAATATATTTTAAAACTAGAAAGGTGAATGTCTTTGCAGTCACCGATGTTGTAGAGGCCATTGATGTGCAAAGTTGTAGTTCTGTCATTCGTTTTGATTCGCCAAAAATAGTATGGAGCTTTATTTAACCTTGTAGGCATGCTACTCAATGGAAATCAAATTTTATCCTTCTCTTTTAGAGAGGTAACCAGAAACAACAAAAACTAATTGTCTTTGAATAGAAATTCAAATCATACACCTTGCATTCGAGAGGAAGGTAATGGTAAACAAACGTATATCATCTTTCATCTACTGGAGCTATAATCACTTGCAATTCCAGTGTCGCCCTCATCAATAAATACTGTGCAAAGTTTCCAGGAGATAATACTACTCACCTAGACCTGAGTTTATATCAAGAAAATAGATGGGGGTGACAACTTGTATGAGTACATTTTGAAATTGCCACGAAATACACCTTTTCATGAGGTGATTAGCTCTCCAAATGTGAAACTTGTTCTTGCAAAGTAGCTCGTATGCTTTGGTGGATTTAATTGGAGCACTCTTAGTTGGTGGTGGTGCTATTGCTGCTGTTGAATTCATGAAATGGATGAATATGGAGATCGAATTTGAGCCTGAGTTAGCTGAGGCATCATTTTAATGTGCTTATGTTCATCTTTCTATTTTAATAGATTAAAATTTCTATGGCCTAGAATCACTGTTAAGATATAATTTCTAGAAAAAGGCTCTTCTAGTGGAAGCTATGACATATGCATCACAACAAGACACTGAAGGAGGCTGTTGTTATCAGCGCTTTGAATATCTTGGGAGTCTAGCTTGAATTTGCTTATCACACTCCATCTCTATTCAACATACCCAGGACTCTTGCCTTCTCCTATTTAACATATTTGCACTCGGCAACTTTTAACAATGAGAATTTCGCACATGCTATTATAAAACATAGCATTATTCTGAAATATCTCCGTCATGGCTTGGGTGCTCATTTGGATAAAAACAAAGTTTGTAAAGGCTCTTGGACATAGTAACATACTAAGGAAGGAAAATTAGACAAATCTGTAAAGATGCTTACACTTTAAGAGAAGAAGCCACTTTTGTCCAAGGATTTTTTTTGGAAAACTTTGATTCCTGTGTGTTTGTTGGGCATTGGGGTTGTTGTAAAAATGTTCTTTATATCTCAGACTGATTTACATTCTTATTTCTTCCAATGTATTCACGCATATCGACTTATCTTCAAAGATATATTTTTCCACAACCAACTTTGATTAAGACAACACAAATTAGGACAACAGTCATCAGTCGGTGATAGAATTATCTATAATTCATCAATTAGAATGACAATATTTTGTGGCAGAGACCATAAAATCTAAATTTTGGAGGGAAGTTGATTTACAGATCTCATTTGAAGAAAATAAAAAATAGGTGGATTAATCATTAGGGCATGTCGATCCTGGAACTACTGGGCAGCTTGGGCAAGAGGGTATGGCCCCAGAACACCCTGCTACTTAATTTTGATGGCCCTTCGAGGAACAATTCTGGCAGTAGAACGGGTATTGGATTCTCAGAGGTACCTTCAGGAAACAAGAAGGTATCTTCAAAAAACAAGAAGTCATCCTGAATATGGGTTTATTGGTCAACATGCGCCCTTTATTTGGGCACCAGTTCTACCGACTATGTAATCTTGTCAAATTATAGAAGGCTGCAGTATCTCCTTTGAACTACTCTATTGTCTTGAACGAGTTAAGGAACTATGCATGTGGATGGTATATAACTACCTTCAGATAAAAACGGGAGGTACAAACCTTCATTAAGGTTACATTTATTTAAAAAACAAAAGTAAATCCATCTCTCCTGGTAATAGATCCAAGGTTTAGGGGTCTTTTATTTTTCTTAGGGTTACACACACACACCAGAGGCAACATTCCCACCTCAGGCTGTAAATTACCTCGATTCTGTAGGTAAACCTGATTGACACAAACTGTGAGCCAAACCTATGACTCTAAATGATGACGATCATAAAACCAAAGGAATTGATTGTTCCTGCTCCTCAGATTGTGGATTTCCTATTGAAAGAGCCAAATTATATATTTATTCAAGAACACCTTAGACTCATGGTTTGAGTTCTTCCTTACATGGAGAAGTTGTGATGCAACCGCCATGGCTCTTGCAGATAAAACACACACGTCTTGCAAAGAAAACGCCCCTTCGTGGTCGACTTGTTCTCCACCCTGACTTGCTTGATGCTGCGTTACAATCAATCTTCAGGTTACAGGGAGAGAGAGGATTAAAGGAATACAGATAAAAATACAGAAGGAGAGGGGAGCAAGGGCTCAACGTATGTATCACAAATCGCCCACCATTCGAAGATCATATGACAGACACATAGTTGCACATATTTGACATACCGGCCATGCCACAATAAGTACTTAACATAGCCAGACAGACATTCTGATAGAGATGGTCCCTTGGTTTCCTCCTTACCCCCGACGGAGACCACGTCTTCTTCACGATACAAGAGCACTGAACCAACCAGTAGCATTTACCTACCTGGCTCCACATCCCCCTACCTGGGCATGCTCACAGCGAGTGCACCTTCAGTTATCAGCACGGTACGGGATGGTGCAATGGTTTAGGTCCAACGGATAAAGGAAGTCCATTCTTCAGAGGAATCCCATTGTTCATCGACGATTGAAGACATGGGTGGGCTTGCTGCTTAAAACCTCCTGCCTTACTTAGATATCTCTTTCTCACTTACAGCCAAAAACTTGAAGGATTTCTTGCTCGGTTTGCCGGATCCATACAAAACACAAAACGCATACATACAGGTCCACACAGAGAATTTAGGTCCGCCTGCCCTGTTTTTTGCACCCATTTATACCATAGTCTTGATAAACAAACCCCCAATATATTATTTATTAACATAAAAAAACCCTTTAACCCCCAAATATATGCCCAATATATTTTTTATTTTTTTGACCATTTTTAAGCCCCCAATATGAACGAACGTGATATCATATTGTTCCATCGGCGACGCCCCCATGTAACCCAAAGACCTTGGAAGAAGCTATGAGAAAAGCTAACTTCTGTTTTGAGCAGAATCGAAAGAAAGAAAGCTTTGCCAACTGGAAAGCTAAGAAAAATAATAATCAGTCTAAACAAAAGAAGAAGGATTTTGTGTCTAACAGAAATTTCAAAAACAATAAGGCCAAAAATTATCCTAATAACAAGAACTTCCAAGGAAATAAGAACAATACACCCAACAATCAGAATAATTCTAAAGGTAAGGATTTTGCAAATAATCATGGAAATTTTACCAAGAGCTTTGAGCTCAAAGAGCCTATCAAGTGTTGGGAGTGTAATGGCCCACACTATGCTTCAATCTGTCCAAACCGGAAGAATACTGTTAGAAACATTCATACCATACAAGAGGAGATGACTGTTGGGGAACTAGCGAGGACCATGCCCAGAATTAACGCAGATTTGGAGAATCGAAAAGCTGAATATCAGACTTCCATGGTGGAAGTAGAAGGTATGATAAATCAGACCCTTGTAACTATTTTGATTGATTTAGGAGCTAGTCTCAGTTATATTGCACCTCAAATAGTAGAAAAATGTAAGTTATCTGTTGAAAAATTTTGAGAATTCATGGTTAGTTCAGTTAGCCACTGGTGCTAAAAGAAAGGTAGGCTTGCTTTGTTAAAGAATGTGCAATAGTTATGGATAATTTTGAAACTGTTGTCAAGCTTAATGTTTTGCCTCTTGGTTCTTATGATTTGTTGATTGGTATGGACTGGTTAGAACAACATAGAGTAATTCTAAACTGTTATGATAAAACTTTCACATGCTTAAACAGTGATGAAAAACTAGTAAGTGTTAAACGAATCCCTAAAAAAACTACCATAAGGCAGATTTCTTCCTTACAGCTTAAGAGAGCTGTTAGAAAGGGACGTAAAGCTTATGCAGTAACCATAACTGATGAGGAAAGTTTAATTAAAACAGATAAGTTAAAACTGGAAGACATACCAGTCTTAAGAGAATATGTTGATGTATTCCCAAAAGAGATTCCGATATTACCTCCGAAAAGGGAATTGAATTTCACCATTCAACTGGTACCGGGTGCAGTACCTAGCTCAAAGGCCCCTTATCGAATGAAAATACTTGAACTTAATGAATTAAAATCTCAATTAAAATAATTAATTGATAAAAAGTATATTCGACCAAGTGTGTCTCCCTGAGGGGCACCTGTCATCTTCGTTAAGAAGAAGGACGGAACCATGCGACTTTTCATAGATTACCATTAGTTAAATAAGATGACCATCAAAAATCGATATCTGTTCCCCCGCATAGATGATCTGTTTGATCAAATACAAGGAGCCACGGTGTTTTCAAGTAAGGATTAAAGATGAAGACATCTTTAAGACAGCTTTCAGAACTAGATATGGTCATTACGAATTTATCGTAATGTCATTCGAGCTTACTAATGCCCCAGTTGTCTTCATGTGTTTAATGAACAACGTGATGCATAAGTATTTAGATAAGTTTGTGGTCGTATTTATCGACAACATTCTAATCTATTCAAAAACTGAAGAAGAACATAAAGAACATCTAAAAATTGTGTTGCAAGAGTTGCGAGATCATCAAGTCTTCGCAAAGTTTAGTAAATGTGATTTCTTCAAGGATAAGATTCAATATTTAGGTCATGTGGTGACCAAGGAAGGAATTTTTGTACATCCTGAAAAGATAAGGGCAATCGAGGATTGGCTGGTTCCTAAGGATGTGACGGATGTTCAATATTTCATGGGCATTACTGGTTACTACCAGAGGTTCATTGAAGGTTTTTCGAGGATAGCAAATCCGATAACTTCCTTGCAGAAGAAAGGAAAGAAGTTCGACTGGAATCAGAAATGTGAAGAAAGCTTTAAAAAGTTAAAAACTTTATTAACCAGCGCACCTATTTTAAGAATAGCTGATCCTAATAAAGAATTTATAGTATGCACTCACGCCTGCAATGATAGATTAGGCGGTGTTTTGACTCAAGAAGGGCATGTTATTGCCTATGAGTCTAGAAAGTTAAAAGTTCATAAAAAGAATTATGCAACATATGTTCTGGAATTAGCAGTTGTAATACACGCCTTAAAGATGTGGCGAAATCACCTAATTGGCAGAAAATTTGTTTTAGTGACTGATAATAAAGGATTGAAGTATCTGTTAGATCGGCCTAATCTAAATGCCAGACAATCTAGGTGGTTAGCTTTCTTAAGCGAGTATGATTTTGAAATTCAGCATATAAAAGGTAAAGAAAATAAAGTTGTTGATGCATTAAGTAGGAATGCAAGGCTAAATTTTGTAGCAGCTATCAATACCTATGTTTCATACTTAGATGAACAACTTAAAGAAGGAATAGAACAAGATGAAATTTACCAGAATTTGCAAGCTAAAGGAAAAGAAAATCCAACAAAAAACTTAATTAAAGGTTACAGTTTAAATGAAAAAAAAAATTTACTGTATAAAGATAGAATGTATGTACCTAACGTACCTAAAGTTAAGCTATTAATTCTGGATGAAATTCATAAAACACCATATTCAGGTCATCCTGGTTATCAAAAGACTATAACCATGTTAAGGAAAGAGTATTTCTGGCCAAATATGAAAACTGAAGTAGCAGAATATATTGCTAGGTGTTTGGAATGTCAACAGGTAAAAACTGAACATCAACACCCAACTGGTTTGCTACAACCATTACCCATCCCTAGCTAGAAATGGGAGAAAATTAGTCTAGATTTTATTACTGGGATGCCTAGAAATCAAAATCAATGATTCTATCATGGTAGTAGTTGATAAGTTAAGCAAAGTAGCGCACTTTATACCTGTTAAAACTACTTATAAAGCTGCAAACATAGCTGATATTTTTCTAAAACAGATTTTATTATTACATGGAGTACCAAAAGTCATAATCTCAGATAGAGATCCTAAGTTTACAGGAAACTTTTGGAAGTATTTATTTAAAGGGTTAAACACTACATTAAATTTCAGTACTTCTTTCCATCCTCAAACAGATGGAAAAACTGAAAGGGTAAACCAGGTACTAGAAGGTCTATTAAGAATGTATGTGAAAGACCAGCCAGGTAAATGAGAGGATTATTTACATATGGTAGAATTTTATTATAATAATAATTATCAGACATCAGCCAGATTTAGTCCTTTTGAAATTTTATATGGACGGAAATGTAATACTCCTATCTCTTGGAGTAATCTAGTAGATAATTGGTATTAGGTCCAGAACTATTAAAAGAAATAGAAGAAATTGTAAAACAAGTGCAGGGAAATCTGAAAGTGGGACAAGATCGGCAGAAAAGTCAAGCAGACTTAAAAAGAACTCCAAAGGAGTTTCAGGTAGGTGAACATGTGTTCATCAAGGTAAGGCCCAAAAAGAGCTCTCTGAGATTAGGGAGTTGTGCAAAATTGGCACCTCGTTACTGTGGCCCATTTGAAATTCTGTCTAGGATTGGACAAGTAGCTTATCAATTAGCATTACCACCTAATTTAAGAGTACATAATGTTTTTCACATTTCCATTTTAAAGAAATATGTTCATGATGCTACTCATGTTGTTAACTGGAATGATGTACAAGTGGAACCAGAAGGATATTTTCTGGTGGAACCGGACTGTATCCTCGGGCAGAGGGAGATCACACTTCGGAACCGCATCATTGGACAGGTGAAGGTGCAATGGAAGCACCTTAGTCCAAAGGAAGCCACCTGGGAATTGGAAAGTAAAATGCGGGATGCATATCCAACTATGTTCCAAGGAAATTCTGAGGATGAAGAATAAATAACATCGAGGACAATGTTATATTCTAATGGGGTGTGTATGTCACATGCCCCAATTTTGCAAAAAAATAATATTATAATATTTGATTTTATTTCAAGACAATATGTTAAATTTTATGCTAAGTTGTAATTGATGACTCAGCAAAGTCAAGGATGTGGAATGTAATTATGAATATTTTTATTATAAATAAATAAAAAGTGGAGACAACATCTTGGGAGAGTTGTTAAAAGAGTGTTTACTGGTCAAGTTGGTAGACGAGACTAGGTGGGGAGCAAATAGACAAGTGGCAGCATCCTCAAACACCTCCAATGTTGCAGGTGGCAACCTCCCTACATTTGGGGTCATGATCCTCCAAGAGAGTGGAATCAGAGCAAGTGGCTCAATTAATGACAACTAACCTAAAAAGACCTAGGAAATCTTAATAAAAATGCCCATTGAAGAGAGCTGAGGCTTCTCATTCCAAGAAGAGAATCATTCCAGTGAATGTACTTCAAAGGATTTCATTGGGAAGGGAATTTCTGGAAGGTGTTTGAGGGGTAAACTGCAGAGAATGATCTAGTACAGCTATTCAACTGAAGGATCTTGCTGCTGAGTGCAGAGTTAGTACTGAGTCATTGGACTAGTATTTTGTTGCTTGCTCCACCAGTTCTCAGCCAAGGAGACCAGGAACAAGCTCGGGGGTCCTGAGAAGACGTTGTTTGAGCGCTCTCCAGAAGTTGGTAGGGAGGAACGGCCTCCCAACGTTGTTGGCATCCAGCTTTAAAACAGGTTCTACAGTCTTTTATTTGATGTGTTAAAAGTTTGTATCTGAGAATGAATGAATAATGAATGATTTACATGTTTGTAGTGAACTATTAGAGTTTATAATCTTTTAGTTATTTGAATGTTGAATCTGTAATTGGATGAGATAATCCTACCTGTGTTTTTCCCCGTCTGGCACGAACCAGACCGTACTCTAGCACAAGTAGTGTGTTTAAAATAAATGAAGATATGATAGAAATCTGGATTGAATAGGGTTATTTTGTATTTCAGAACAATGTAGTAAATTATTTCTGTATATAGATGCTTTCAGGAAAAAATACTAATCTGTCTAATTAAGTTATTGTTTAAAAACCAGACTATTGTATTAAGAACGCTAGCAAAAAAGTATTCATAATACTTTACAGACAGCAGGTTTATTTTCTTTTAGCAAGTTGCTACAGTAAATAGGTTATTGTTCTTATTCAGAACTGTATTTGTAAAATGATATTATTAACCTGCAACATATGTAAAAGAATTTACTTAGGTAAACACTCATTTATTTCTGTGAAGAAAGAACCAAGTTATTTTACATAGTTTATTTTATTTTTCATACTACTTACTACATCTACAAATATTCACATTTCAAGTAGGGTAATACTAGTATAGTTATTTTTACAAATAAACTAACTACAACAACTAAAATATTGTAACAAGGAAATAATAACAAAACCTATCTATGTACTTATAAAATCGACTGAATGCAATTGTAAATAATAGTTAATAAATATTATTTATAAATGAACTAATTCATTTAAATAAACTAAAGAAAGATTAATTATAAAAGAAAGTATAGGGTCGAAACCCTTATAGTATTAAACATTATAAATTCATAGTATTAACATTGTAAATCATAGTAATAACATTATAATTAATAATCAGATAAGCAATAAGGGCCAAAGATTTGGATTATTAGGTATTCTGAAACTTAAAACTATAAAATGTCATTACAGTCCTATAAGGCCAGAGAAAGACATCAATGAGAGTATAACAACTATATACCTGTAACAAATGATTAATTTAACCTTTAATATTGAACTAAAAACCTACTGAATAATTAAAGAAATTATTTTATACACATGTCACTAACAGGATTAACCTTGCTCAAATATCTGAGCTTATAAACAATTATTATAACAAGAAGAAATAACAGAATAGGATTTAGTAATACAATTTAATTCAAGATAAATTTAACAAGTAAAAATTTCTTTACACAGTCGAATAAGGGTAAGAACCCGAGTATACAAAATTACATTACGAGCATAGAAATAACTTAGTTCAAGCTCAAAATAGCTAATCTCTATGCTTAAAGTTTAAACAGAGAATGGATTGATAGGCCACGAGTTCTTTTACATAACTGTACACAAAATAAAACAAGTAAAACAAAATTTACAAGTCATGGCATAAGCCGGAGAACCCTGCTAACAGAAAGGGTTAGCAAAAAAACTAAACAAGCAAACCGAGAAATAAGTAACCCATGAAGAGTCACTTGCAGGCCACGACTTCCAACTGAAAAACTGTTCTATAACGAACTGACAAGCGTGGATTGCCATGGGTTGACCAGGGCTTACCGTAACCAGGAAGCTGACCCTACTCATTTGTATAAGCTGCAAAGAGGGTTGTAAACTGACACCTGTAAAGATAAGAACCCACAACATTAAAATCATGCTTCATATCATAACTAAATTAAGAGCAAGTTAAGCACCGTTTAATAAGAAATTTTCTTACCTGGAAGCGAAGGTATTGTAGCCACCGATAAACAGGAGCGTCGCCACTAGCGAGACAAAGAGCCAACCCTTCATTTCTCCTGTGACAGAGATGGTTCAAGTGCATGCACAAACCACTACTAGCAGTAGCAAGAAGAAGGTGGAGCAACGACCAAGCAAGAAGTGAATGGTGAAGCTCGAACTGTCACCAAAATGTGAAGCATGAGAACCACACTCTCAAAAACCCTATGACAAAAACAGAGCCATAGAAAAATCAAATAACCCCTTTAAACAATCCCAATAGGTAGGCTGTGGAGGAACGAACCAAAAACTACACATAGACCAGGCCATAAGCTGTAAGTCACGGCCGTCACAGCTCTTGCCAGGGTAAACTCACAGTGCAAGCAAGAGTTAAATAACGAAGAAGACAAACTGAACTTTGTATCCCAGGATGGGAGCTCATTAAGTTCATAGTAGGGTAAGCATGGCCGCCATGGACACAGTTGCAGAGCGGTCCGAAGGCCTAAAATCGATGGAGGAGAATGACAAAGCATAGGGTTACACAAACCCTTATACTTCCAACACTTGGCCGAGCAGAAAACACGTGGGCTCATAAATTATTCAACCATGCAGTGGGTCGATCATATAGTTTCCTACATACCAATGATTCACAATAATTTAAAAACATAATTGTATGCACAATCATATAAACACTTTAATCATTCAAAGGTTCTACGTGATCACGGATGCCAACCTATGGTTGCATGGCATAAACCATGAACCCTCGAATCATTGCCAAGCTTATATTATAGTCATCAGATAGTTTAGGACGAGAGCGATTTCAATGTATTTTATATACACAACCTTACACATAATCCCATCAATGGAGTGGTCTAACGCCACATCCCTTTTCTATTGCAAGTTATAATATGAACTCTATAATCAAATGTTTATTCATATTAAGCCTTCTGTTGATCATGAAATCAATGCAACATCATAATAGATATTCTTGCCAAAGTATTTTATGCATAGAATCTTTAGTTCTTCACTAACAATTTATCCATGTATTCATAACATCAATAGTATAGTTACAAATGTTGATAAGCCTTGAGCTATCGAAACTAATTTTATGAAGTAAATCTTATGATACTTGGGAGATACTAATTAAAATTATATCTCATCACCTAGCCAAACTATGATGTTAATAAAGTAATCCTAATAGACTTTGCATAGCTAATCTTGTTGCCACCAACGTTTAAGTTATGACTTGATAATTTTATAGAACATGGTTTTAAATAGGATCATGAACTTTATAAATCTTATTTGTTTATAACCAGAATTACTGGTAAACATGGATGCATTATAATCAAGATAGTTTATGTGTGTATTGGTGAGTATCAAAGAAAAATATAGTTTTCAATGGTGGCAAATACTAGAATGTTGGCTATGAATCCTTTACATAGCTCAGATCAACGAAGTTTACTAGCTTTTGGTTATTTACTCAACCATATCAAGTACTATAGTTTCACCATGTTTATGATTAGTAACATAAATGTTAGATCTATTTAGTGCTTGCTTGAAGTAGTAAATCAATCTCCCATAAAGACTTTGACCTAGGTTAACTGTTGTGGTCAGAAGCTTAATTCAAGAGAAGTATTATAAATAAAAAAATAAGAAATTGTAGTGGAACAATCCCACTAGATTCTAAGTCCTTAGGACTTTATATTTCACTGTAATGTTTAGAACCTTATAGGCAGCAATCTTCATTACAGACGATGAATAACAAGCAGTTGGTTATACTATTATTATAAGTTGATAATGTATATTACTGTTAGAACAATCATTATAGCATTTTAGGTTATACACTCTAGGTGAAATTAACTTACGACAAAGATCACAAGTTGTGAACCAGGGAAAGTAATTACTATTGCTATTTACATTTAAGAAAGAAACTCTTCTACATGTATATCGTTGACAAAAGTAATTGAAGGAAACAAAACTACTTGTTTTACCTCATAGAAGTAGATTGATATGTAACAGCTTATTTACCAAGCTTTTTATTTTGCAAATAGAAATATAGCTGGATGCTTTATGGAATTAAAAGGTGTTACTCAATAATTCATACCTGTAAAACCTATAAGAACAAGTAAGCTTTCTGTGTTAGCTTAATCTCTAAGTAAGCCCTGGAATCCAAAGACAGTTCCACCTACTTGTCACAAATTAAAACTCATCAGCAAACTGAAAATTGAATTATTGCACAAGATAAACCTAACCTTGTATCAAAAAGTAGAATGCTAAGTTACTTAATTAAGATTATGTATTAACTAATATGGTAACTGATTCTTTTATAGATAACTATGAGCTGTTAGCAGACCGCAATCTCAACATTTTATGTATTTTCAAAATTTTAAATTTTTATGAAAATTTGGGGTTTTGACAGGGCAATTGCAAATGTACTCAAATATTTCAAAGGCATGACCCAAAAAAAGCGATGGAAAATCATTGAAATTTACTTAAGTATGCATGGACCTTTTCTCATGAAGAATGGAAAAAGGAAAAGATCTTAGGAGGAAGAAAACTAAACAATTGAATATCTTTAAGATTGAGGAACTTCTAGTCAAGGAAATGTTGATCTATAAAAATTTAATTCCCTGGTCCACAAGGAAAATACATTCATTGATGTCGAAATTAGAGGTGGATGTTTCTCTATAATATTATATGTAACATTACGGCAATAATAGTAACAATGAATACATCTTCAGATGTTAACACATCCCATGTGAAAACTCAATCAAAGAATTAAAACAATGCAAACAAAGAATAGGTATATAGTGTTAGGTTAATCTTTCCTTGGTTAAAAAGTGATTTAACATAACATTGATTTGGTCAATAATGGGTTTACCATTGGTGGTTTATTGGCCCGTGATTTTAGGTAACCCATGGTATGTTGGCATGGCTTTACCATGTGGTGAACTCTATTTAAAGGCTTAAGTAACTCCACTATAAAATGCCAAAACGTGGTCTATGATGGTCGAAGTGGCAAACACTAGTCTAATAGATGGGAATACGGCTATAAGACCTAGTTAGTCATGCATACCCCTAGCTTGGTTAGGAATGTTGTAATCCTAGATACCGGTTAAAACTTTGAGGGTTGATGATTACTCCAAGTCAATTTTAAAGGGGGGAATGTTAGATTAACTTGACTTGATAAAAGTGTGAAAAATTGGTTTACTGTTAACGATTTTATGGGCCCATGGTTTTGGATAACCTGTGGTATTTTCCCATGGTTTTAGCATGTGAATAAGCCTATATCTTGAGTAACTCCATTCTAAGATGCCTAAAGTGGCCCATGTTGGCTACAACCAAGACTAATAGATATATAATTGGTGGTGGTTTTCCCTATATAACGTTTCCATGATAAAAACACTTGTTCTTCTTATATTCTTGTTTTTGTGCATTATTTTAATATTTTCTAACATATTGGAGAATGAACTAAATTATTAGAAGGAAAATATAACTAGTCTTAATGTATTTAAAAAGAATTCCTTTGAATTCTACAATAAACTAAAAGCAGCTTGCAAGACCTTAACAATATTATATAGAACCATTTAGCTCAACTATCAAGTAACTAAGGCAACCATAAACATATTTTTGGCTTGATTCATTGAAATAGTGGCAACAAGAGCATATCTCAAGGATTAGTATTAGAGAAATGGAGTGTTATGAAGTAGTTATTAACAATTGGGAGTAAAGATGTTTAGAATTAAAAAAGGATGAAAAATAAATTTTTAGCACACATCAAAGTTGACCATGAGAATTTCTTGATCTTTTTATAAAAAATTGAAGTCGAACTTTAATTGACAGACCCTACGAAAAGTTGTTGGTTGAAATATAAATGGCTTCCTTAAAAGATAATATTACATTCGCAAGGTCAGAGATTGAACAAACACCCAGTGTAACTAAAGAGAAACTAAAACAATTCATTTCATCTCCTTTAAAAAGGATATCCCTAATTGTTTATTTTATGACTCCACCCAAAAACAAGAGCCATAAGGTGGCAATATCCTGCGCCAATGCTAAAAAGTTGTTTTGAAATTTGTAAATTTGAGATTGTTTTCAAATTTGAAGACTTGCAACAAAGCATAAACTACCCAATCCCACACCTTGCAACTGCGAGGATTCCCTAGCTCTCTGCTAAGGCAAGTCTACCTTAGGCAGGAATAACCAGACGAATCGACATTATCTCAAGGCACCTTAGGGACCTCCTAGGTTTGAGTTGTATTCCTTTGCTATGGAATTAAAGTCCATTCACTGAGTAACAATCATGCACATGAAAGTATAATTAAACATATATTAAACAATAAAAAAGTATTACAATGCCAATAATATGTATTACCACTTACGAAAGTGAGAGAAATTTGTTTTATAGCACAAAATAGTATCTTTGTATCTAAAATAGAAATAAAAGCAATTTAGAAGATTCTAATTTAATTACACATTAAAGTTTGGAGCACTATGATCTAAAGGTGATTTATGCCTCCTTAAAACCAAATTCATAAAATAATAATAATAGTTTGCTTCTTAAACTATGATGCACATGAACATAATATCTATGTTTGCAAATTGGAGGACTCATTTGACAAATTGGTTGCAAAATCATTGATTTGAGGTGCATTCATTGATTCTTTTGGATCCCCATCTCCTCGATTAATTTACTTGCTTTCCAAGCCAAGCCAAAAGAAAGGATTGTCTTACTAAGGAATTTCACTTAATCACAATCCACATGCCCCTTCATACACCATGCAAATAGGGGGCATAGAAGAGACCCATTAAAAGGAAGCTATGGTTAAGTAAGTACTTTGTGGTGGCCTACTGTAGCTTTATTTCACTTCCAAAGCTATTGTGGAAAATAAAAATACAAGTGAAATAACCAACATAGTTGCTTAGTAGCTTCCTTTTAGGTAAAAGATGTGTAAAGTAAATTAGCGCCGAAGTATTCTGTTAAATATCTTAATATATTAGTTGTGTTTAGTCTAAAAACTAAAATAACTATCAAACATCAATGAGATAATTGTAAAAACAAAATAAAATTCCTTTTAAATCTTAAAATGTTATCGATTATTGAAATAATTCTAAAACATGTCAAAGAATATGAAAACAACTTTTTAACCAAAAATATGTATTGGTTAAATAGTGGTAATAGTTTGTAGTAAATTTATAACTAGTACAATCAACTTGGAGAAATATAGACCCTCCCTTATTGAGACATTACTCTAGTTATTGTAGATTCATTTGAACATATGTGTCAACAAGTAACCCTAAGTGACTTAGTGAGATTTGATTTGAAGTCCTTTTTGAAGTATTTTTGTAGTATGGATTATATGTTGTCAAGTACATCTATGTAACAAAAAAATAAAACCCATTAGGTAGTCATCCATGTTTAAATTGTAAACAAAAGCTAAACTAAATAAAATTGAGGTAGATCCATCTTCAACTTGAAATTTATCAAAGAGTCAATTTCTTTTAGTGAAAATGTTCTTTCTATTACCAATTATTATAAAAGATTTAATGCATGATATAAAATTATATGATAAAAGTGTTTATAAATTTTATCGTTTTTTATTAATTTAAACTTAAAATATACCTATATTAATAATTAAGTCAAACTAACCTAGAAAAGTATAAGAGGGGCTCCATGCACATGGTCAAGGAGCAACATTTTTAAAAACTTAGTAATTAATAAAAGTATACCATCTCCATCATCACTTTCTTCCTTTCTACTTAAATGTATCAATGAAGTTTTTATACACTAAAGTCTTATCATACCAAATAAAAAAAACCTTATAGTTAACCTTTTAATATATGTTATTTGTTTTCACTCAAACAAGTGTTTGATATTTTATTTATTCTAAATAGAGTATGGAGAAATTTGTATATGTTGCAATAGTTGTCCTCATGTAAACATTAATGATTAAATATTTATTTTTA
Source organism: Pseudotsuga menziesii (assembly GCA_001517045.1). Lineage (NCBI taxonomy): Eukaryota > Viridiplantae > Streptophyta > Pinopsida > Pinales > Pinaceae > Pseudotsuga > Pseudotsuga menziesii. The sequence goes on along the minus strand of LPNX010226992.1, from coordinate 84,573 downwards.
GTATATTTAATTTTTTAAATTGAAAACATAATTTTTTTTAATATTATATATGGTAATTATTATAAGGAAATATCACTTTAACATAAAGATAATAATATATTGGAATTTATATGTTGTTGAAGTTTATGTATTGTTATAAAGTACATTTTTTAATAAATGTGAAATTATATAAATTAAAGATGAATGATATAGAAAAGATGGATAAAAGCATTTTTCGTAATAGAAAATAATTGCAAAATTTAAACAATATTTGATTTACATAAAGATTTTTAATTTAATTTGTTTAATTTTTGGAAAAGAATTGTAAAATTTAAATAATATTTTATTTATTTAAAGTTTTTGAATTTTTTTTCTTTTAATTTAAATTATGTTTAATGTTGAGATTTTATTTATTATTTAATTTTTTAATATAATTATTAAAATGAATTCAAACTCATAAATATTAATATTGAATAAAATTATCATTCTTTAAAATATAAAGATTGAAAAAACTATCACTCATTTATTCATTTTTCTTAATAAAAATACCATACAAACTCATTCTTATAGCGAAAGTGATATGAAACCTCCCACAACAAGGCAATAGTTAATCTACACCATAGTTCACGTGAAATTATATGCAAAAGCACCCTGCCTTTAAAAGCTTTCAGGTTATTTGATTGATGTTAGTGTGTAGCTTGAAAAACTATAAAAAATAATAGTTGTCAGATACATGGATTACCTCAGCAGATCTGAATTGACTGCATGGCATTTTGATATCTTTTCTACTGAAAAGTTTCGGAGAATGTTATGTTTCTTTTTGAGGATATTTTGTTTGTAATGACAACTTTACAATTGGATCAGTTATGGATATGGTAATGGTTTTTGTGCTCCTCCTGAGGCAAATATTGTTATGTAATGACAACTTCATAGTTGGATTTTGTATAATGGACTTTGAGGGCCATTCGCTGAAAGTGAATGAAATATTTACGATTTTTTTCTTTAGAAAAATAGATTGCCACCTTGTGACACTAGATTCCAATAAATATACCATCGTTCACAACCAATCAAAGTTAAAATAATAAGTTTTTTTAATTTTATTTAATAAATTAAATCTTAAAACTTTATAAAACTTTAAACTTTGTAAATATTAGATTAACTTACGATAAAAACTAATACTTCAGGTCGATTACTATATATCGAGCTACGCTAGACATAATAATAGAAACCAAATGGCATAATTGATTTTTTTCATTAAAGGATGACTTTGAAATATATATAATTAAAAATTTGTCATTTTGTATAAAGTTGTGAATTATATTTTAAATAAAAATTGCTTAATTGATTTTATATTAAAGTTTGATTTTTTTTGGTGACGTAAAGGGCTTATACATATAGGTCAATGATATATACACATAATTCTTTGAGATTTTAATTATTATTAAATTTTTTTTCTTCGTAAACATGTTTTAAAATATATTATTTAGGTTTATGAATACTTGAAATATTGAATACGTGAGATCAATGAATCATTTATATACATAAACATTCAACCATAACACAGGATGTACCCTAGGGAAAACCCTCAAAACAATGAGGATGAAAAGCCCCAACAAATCTTTTTAGTATAATTATGATAGATAGTAGAGAATGTCTTTTACAATAGCAAATTGCTTTTGGCAACCCAGGTTCAAGATAAGAGAGAATTCAAACACCCCATGTGTAAGCAGAACAAGAGAGATGAATATCAACCAGATGAACTTTGCAATGTCTCCAGCACATATATAACTCGCCATTTCAGTCTCATGCAAGACATAGTGAGACATAGTGAATCACCACATGGGAATTAGGATCTCATGCAAAATAAAGCAAATGCCTTCTTAGGAGAATAGCTTTGCTCTTTGGGAGTCTTCAATCCTGCATACACAATTTGCAATGCCTTTCATCTTTGAAATTATATTCATTCTCTATTAACTTTGGGATGAAATTTCCTTCTAACTGATTGCTAGACCACTTAGTTAGGATGCTAACTCAAGTGTCATCATGTAAGTGTCATAACTCAATTGTTATAACTTAAGTGTCATCTTTTAGTTTAGCTAAAGTGTCATCATGCAAAACACTTTAGTTAACTAGTTCTTCTTTATTAATACTTTAGTTAACACCACTTAACTGAAATCATGTTGATTGTTTTACTAAAGTGACTACTGTGAGTTCTCCTTAATTAACTTAAGTACTTGTTGTTAATATCACTTGAATTTAACTAATTGAGTTCTCCTTAATCAACTGAAGTCATTCTCATGAGAAATTCGAATTATTTTTGTTATCTATGCAACTTATCTTTATCTCTTATATTATCTCCATAGTCCATATGTGCTAACTTTAATTTATCTATAATATCAAATTATACTAAGAATATTTGTAAAATGTCGTGATCATATTATATTACTTTCATTCCAATATGCTAAAGTAATTCACTCTAGAGGTTGCTAGTCTCTAGAGGATACTTAATAGCTTATCCACCTCAAGTGACCATGGTTAGTAATACATCACACAACATTAATGCTTCGACATGCAAACCATCACCTATACACATGAGTTCCCCCTCAACAAATGAGAACCTGTTTTGGCATACAAGTCCTTAACCTTGTTCAACAAGATTGTACATCATCATCACTATTCACCTCAACACATGAGGATTAACCTTTACACATAAGGCTTAGTCATTCTTGAGTCCAACCTAAGAATTTACTCCAAGTTCCTGAGTCCAAATCAAGCTCCCTACCTCAACACATGAGGCCCAATCCTGACACACAAGATTGAGTTGGAGAATGACTCGTAATGTTGTAACTTTAACACTCCCTCTCTGCAAGGGAGGTATTATCTACCATTCCAATATTTTCTCGGAAGTACCTATACTTCATCACCGACAGAGGCTTATTCAACATATCTGCAATCTTCTCATCAGTAGTAATGTACTCAAGTCTTACCCTGCCTTTTTGTACCATGATTATGATGAAGTGATACTTCATCTCAATGTGTTTTGACTTGTCATGAAACACAAGGTTTTCTGAGAGCTAAATACAACTCTTATTATCAGAGCGTATGACCGTAGTCTCATGCTTCTCCCTGAACAACCCAACAAGTAGCTTCCTGAGCTACACTACTTCTCTATAGGTAATACTAGCCACAATATTCTTTGCTTTTGTTGTACTAGCTGCAATATACTTTGCTTATGTAGTACTAGCCTCAATATGCATAGTTGATCACAGGCTAAAGCAATAGTTGAATGTACTCTTTCGGTCCACAATACTACCACCCCAATTGGAGTTGGCATAACCAAGTAACTTTACCTCATCATTGGATGGATATCTGAGTCCATAAGCAATAGTACCTCAAATGTATCTAATGAATTGACTCAAGATACTCACATCATAACATATATTAGTTCTACTATGTATCAAGTACATTAAGGAACCATTAAGTTGTCTATACTTGGTAGCATCCACTATATCTGTTTTAGAATTTAACTCATGTAGTTTCCTCAAATTGGAAACCATCGGTGTAGACATGGATTTTAAATCCATCATGCCAAACCTTTGTAACACATCAATAGTGTACTTCCCTTGCAAAAGGAAAATCTTATCTTTACTTTTCCAAACTTCAATACCAAGAAATTAGTGCATAAGACCCAAGTATTTCATCTCGAACTCAGAAGTGACCTCCCTCTTGCACCAAGCCATCATATGTTCCTCTCTAGTAAGGAACAAATCATCAACATAAACAACCAATATCAGAGGTTGGTTCTTCACAATCTTGAAGTGCAAGTTTGGATCAACTTCACTCTTAGAGAAGCCCAATCTCTGAAGATAGCTATCAATCCTTGAATACCAAGAACTAAAGGCTTATTTAATCCCATATAAGGATTTCTTTAGTTTGAATACATGGGAATTCTTCCCCAACCCCTCAACTTGCTATATGTAAACCTATTCCTCAATCTCACCATTAAGGAAGGAAGTATTCACATCCATCTGGTAAAGTTTCCATCCTAGAATATATGCAAGTGATATCATATCTTGAATAGTGGTATACCTGGCCACAGGAGCGAATGTCTCATCATAGTTTATGCCTTCTTTCTGTGAGAAATATTGGGCAACAAATCTAGCTTTATACTTTTTGACGCTACCATCAACAACATGCTTGATCTTATAGATCCATCTATAAGTTACTATAGAATTCCCTTAAGGTTTAGGAACAACTTTCCAAACATAATTCTTCATAATAAATTTGCATTCCTCTACCATGTCATTTTTCCATACTTGCTATGTCAGTGCCTAGCAACTTCTTCATAGGTGGAAGGTTCTAAATCAATGATGTGACTAATCTATGTAACATACTATGAATTTATTTCAAGTCTCTTTCACTCTCTGGATGACCCTAATGGCGCTTCATGTCTTTCTACATATCGTATAATGTCTCGACACCATAAAGATCTCCTCTTAGCAAGAGGTTCATTAAGTGACCTTTCAACCAATTCTACTAGTTCTTCAGGAGCTAGTGAATCTAAGGACTCTTTTGGCTTCTCCCTCTCAAAATATGAATGGGGAGAACCATAATATGGATCCTCCATCATGAGAGTTTTATGCTCCTCTATTTTTGAATCACAGTGAATCTCTTTAGAGCTCTTAAATGCAGCCTCTTCACGAAATTTCACATCTATGTTGACTTCAATGTGTATTTCACCTGGTACATAGATTATTTAGGCTTTGGATGATTCACTATAACCAACAAAGCTCTCTTTCTTTCTGGATGGCTCCATATTTCTCCTCTTCTCTTCAAAACAAGTCTCATAATTCTTCTCGTGTAGGCCATAACATACGATATTTTTGATAAGTCCTATTTAGTCAAGTGATTAGAAACCTTGATAATCCAACCATTTCAATGCAATGGAAAATAGTTCACACAATTATGCAAACATTTTAACCAGTGCTTCAACAAAACCTCCATCCATATCTCATGCAATGTTATGGAACACTATAGGCTACTCACTCAATCATAATATGTACTACATGAGCTTACTACATGTCAATAAAAGAAAAACTATAACATATGCTCATCATGTTACACTATAACATATTTCCTAATTCTAGGAATACAGATCTGCATATAACTGTAATGGAGAATATATTCACATCATTTAGATCTAATCTATAAGAGAAACTAATAGTAAAATACAAATACTTATCATTTTTTTGTGGGCTCCCTCTTTATCGATGCTTCCTTGAGGAGATAAATGAAGTCCTTAAATCTTTGATCTTCTTTCTTGATGGAAGCTCACTACATATTAACTTGCATATTTGGTTTCATGCAAGAGGTAGTGAATATATGCATAGATGAAGGAAGCCTCATGCACAATATAGATAATCATTGCATATTAAATTGAATCGGCTTGCCTTCCATGGATCCACCGGATCTTGAGCTTCCGAGCTTTAATGACCATTTCCAAAATATTGTTGCCTCCATTCCCTCCCCTCATCAAATGCCCCTCCTTTATCTCGTTTGTAAAGCATTCAGAAATTCCTAAGGTAAAACTCTCTTCAGCAGCTTCAAATAGGAAAGTTGTCACTCTCTCAGAGAAAGGACTCATTGGTTTGTTCACTAGACTCTGGCCGTCCACCAGATCGGTTGAAATATGGCTCAATAAGAATTGGAGAACTCTCATTCAAGGAGAAGTTCAGCAAATCTTCTGTGGAAAGGGATACTTTTCTTTCATTTTTGAGAAAAAAGAAGATATGGACCTCATCTTTAGAAATGGGACATATTTTATAAGTCCAAGAGGAATGTATCTTAATAAATGGGATCTATCCTTCGACCTTAAAAAATATATCCCTAAAGAAGTTCCAGTGTGGGTTAAGCTTCCCCACCTCCCCCTTCATGGCTGGAATGACGAGGATTTTTGGGCAATAGGAAATGCCCTGGGAAAATATGTGGATAAATCAGAGCCAAAATCCCCAATGTTCTCATGTGCTAGAATTTGTGCTGAGGTCGATCTTGAGAAAGGCTTACCTGAAGCTATCAATCTATCCATTGATGGTTGGAATCACCTCCAAACAGTGGATTATGAGAAATCCCCTTCAAATGAAAATACTGTCACGAGTATGGGAACTTTGCTTAATCCTCTCCAAAAAAACCGGACAAACCTAACTCTGAAGGTCCATAAGAAGAAGGATGGAACATGGCAAGTGGAAAAAAAAGTGTGAAATAAACCTCGACACAGCAGCCCCATATCCTGGCAAAGAATGCACCTGGAAACAAGTTTGATGTCCTAGCAAATGAAGAACCAGGGATAGAAACCCCAAAGTAAAATGAGGAAGAGGTCCCTCTCCAGGAACAAGAAACTCCAGCAGAAGCTCCATCTCCAAAGCAAAAGGATCCTAGGGAGGAGGATCCCTCTTGTCCTATAGCCAGAAAGGAAGGAACTTCCAACTCTGAAGGATCAGTCACCCATTCTAAGGTAAAAGCAAGCTCTGAAGAAACTTCAGAAAACTCCAATGAAGAGCAAGAACCTCAATCCAAAAAAGGTAGAAGATCAAATAAGACCTTAAGGGAACATGAAGCTGCAAGAGAAAAAGTAGCAGGGAATAAATCCAATCTTGACTTCCTGGTAAAAAACTCACAAGCAAGCAAATACCTTCTTAGCGTGGATGAAGAAAAAAAGGAAAGGGAAAAGGCGCTCCATCAACTTAAGAAATAATGAAGTTGGTCTCTTGGAACTGTCAAGGATTAGGCGGTTCCCAGAAAACTGAAGTAATTAAAAGATTCAAATCAATGGAATCCATCTCTGTCCTCCTCAACTAGGAGACTAAAAGGACTACAGAAGACAGTCTATTAAATATGAAAAATTTGTGGCCCAAAGGAGAAGGTTTTTCTATCAGTGCGAGTGGAGCATCAAGAAGCCTTCTTTGTTGGTGGGACAATGAGAAGTTCACCATGCAAACAACCATCAAAAATAAAAACGGGTTGTTTGTTAAGCTTGAAAACAAAGAAAATAAAGAAGTGTTTTGGATATGGAATATTTATGGACCCACAATCCAAGCTCAAAAAGAAAATTTCTAGAACTCTCGTGAGGAACAATGCGAAGGGAAAATGCAGACCCCCTGCTTCATAGCCAGATACTTTAATGTCACTATTTTTGCAGTTGATCGCAAATGAGAAGTTAAATTAAGGGATCCATTTGGAGAAAGGTTGGAGGATCTGGTCATACATTGGGGATCAACAGATATCAAACCAAAGAACGGGACCTTCACCTAGAGCAACAAAAGAATCAATCCAGGTCATGTAGCTACTAGGTTGGACCACATGTTAGTTAGTACCCACCTTATCAGGAACCCCTTCCCTGAGTCCAAGCTTCTGTGTTCGGCGGTCTCAGACCATAAGCCTTTATGTCTCTTATTCCCGCCAGTGAAAAATTTGGGGCCTCTTCCTTTTAGGTTCAATCATAGTTGATTGGAATCAGAAGGGGTTCGGGATATCATCTTTAAATCCTGGTTTTGCTTCATTCCAGGATCTACGGATTTTATTTGGGAGAAAAATCTCAAAAGGGTGAATTCCACTCTCAAGCTTTGGGCCACGCAACACTATCAAGAGCCATCACTTAAAAAAAATGAAATTGTCAAAAAGATGGAAGCTCTCCAAGAGGATATGGAAAAAATTGAGATAACTAGAGAGCACCTTCTCAGGGAAATAGAACTCAAAAAAGGTCCGCAAACCATTCTAAGGAAAGAGGAAGAAGGATGGAGGTTATGCTCTAGAGCTCTTTGGCTCAAGGGGGGCGATCAAAACACCATTTTTTTTCAAAATCAGTGCAGAGAGAGACAGCGGAGGAACACCATGAGGGAGATTAAAACTAAAGATGGCATAGTCATAACAGGACAAGCGGCAATCAGCACCGAGATAAGAGGTTTCTTTGAAAATATTTACAATACTGAAGAGGATGTTTCGCAGGAAAATATGGAGGAAATGGTCAAAGATATCCCTGCTTTGATCAACCCATAGGATAGTCTTTTCCTAGAATCCCCCATATCTGAAGAAGAAATTAAGAAGGCTATTTGGACCCTTCATCCGGATAAATCCCCCAGACCTAACGGTTTTCCCATTCGATTTTATAGGATGTTCTGGCCTTTAATAAAAAGGGACCTTTTGCATCTTATCTCTTGGATGTCTAAAGGTAAAATGGGAGGCTCCACTAATTCCACTTTCTTAGCGATGATCCCAAAAGAGGCTAACCCTTCCTCAATCAAAAGATATAGACCTATCTGCCTTTGTAATGCTTCCTACAAAATATTTTCCAAATTTTTATCCTTAAGACTCAAGGCTATAATCCCTTCCCTGATTTCCCCCAATCAAGGAGGCTTCATCTCAAGTCGCCATATCAGTGATAACATCCTTCTGGTGCAGGAAGCAATTCATTCTAGCACCAAGAGGGGCGAAGCAGGTATGGATATTAAGCTTGATCTTGAAAATGCTTTTGACCGTTTAGGACATGCCTTTATTCTGCTGGTGCTCAAAAAGTTTGGTTTCCCCTCCATCTTCATTAATCAAGTCCAAGCCTGCATCAACCCTCCCTGTATAGCCCCTCTAATCAATGGAAGACCCACGTAATTTTTCAAGGCCAGTCAAGGGATAAGATAGGATTGTCCCCTCTCCCCTTTCCTCTATATCCTCGTTGTTGATTCCCTGAGTATAAGGCTCATTAAACTTCAAGAAGAGGGTTCCCTCCCATGACTCTCCTTTAAAAATGGATTTCAACCTATTAATCATGCTCTTTTTTCTAATGACACTATTTTGATGGGCAGTGCCTCCCCCCAAATAGCCAGAAATTTTCTAAGACCCCTAGACCTTTTTCTTTACTCCTCTGGCAGTTCTGCAAATCTGGATAAATGTTAGCTTTATGGTTGGAATAGAAATGTGGCTACTCTTCGTAACATATCTCAAATCCTCCACATTTGTTTCAATTATGAATGGACTTGTTTTATCTATTTGGGCATCCCCATAGCTAAAAAAACCTTTGCTTCCTTCATGTGGGCTCCAGTCATACAAAAAATAAAAAATAAAATCCATTCGCTGGGTTCCAAGTGGTTAAACTTAGCAGGCAAAGTAACGCTCATTCACTCAATCCTCTCTTCATACCCTATATACTCCAGTTCGATGATCTTGGCCCCTAAGACCATAATAAATAGTATCTGTATAGAAATCAAAAATTTATTTGGCAAGGAGGAAAGGTGCAGACTAAAAAATTTCATTTGGTAAAATGGGCCACAGTTAAATGCTCAAAAAGCAGAGGAGGCTTGGGCATAAGAGATCTAGAGAAAAGGAATAAAGCACTTGGTGCAAAACTGATTTGGCAATTGGCTACTGGCAAGAAATAATGGTGGAAAGAGGTAATAAGAAAAAAATACATCAAGAGACCGAGATCCAAAATTTTGACCTACTCTTGGACCAGTAAGGACACCTCTCTCTGGATTCTGTGCAAAGATTCTCTCAATTTGATTCAGTCAAACTACTACTGGATCCCAAGAAATGGAAAAAAGATTAAGATTTGGGAGAACAGTATATTAGGGCATCCTTCACTCTCCTCGCTTTTGGAGATGAGAGAACTGTCTGAATGGGCTCTTAGCATTGGCATCACCTCTCTCTACGATCTCTCCTCATGGAACTCGAAGGGGAGCTGGACTGATTGGAAAGATATCCATTCTACTGAGCATTTGGAGGCTGTGAAGAACCTTCTCCTCTCTACCCTGCATGGAAAGGCACCGATAAATAAATCTTCAAAGGACTATATTGGTTGGGGCAAAAATGGCACGTACACGGTCAAAGAAGGATATCAGAATTTATCTATGGAACCTACAACAACTGAAAGCTTATGGAAAAAGGTTTGGCATTCATACTGTATCCCCAAGGTAAATTCCTTCATTTGGATATTGATGCATAACAAATTGCTTACACTTGAAAATATCAGGAAAAGGGAGATTGCAGGCCCCTCTAGATGTGCTCTATGTAACTCAGAATCAGAAACTTCAATCCAAATTTTTTATTCAGTGTAGTGTATCTTTGAAAGTTTGGAAGTCTATCCTTCCCCCAAGCTCTCAGTTCAAACCTCCAGACTCCTTTGATTAGCTTCTTGTAAATTGGAACAAGTATTTCCCTGGAAATCTCAGTAAGAAAACCATTCTCAAGCGTCTATGGAAAACCATCCCAAAGAACCTCTGATGGCAACTTTGGCTGGCCACGAATAAAGCAATATTTTTAAAGGGGAGAAATTTGTTCCATCCTGAATAGTTCAAGAACTGTGGGAATGATAGCATAAAAATATGCCTCGAAAGGGATTAGTTATCCGGTTTCATAAGACCTTTCAGAGTCGCTCTCTTCTTGGTGCAACACCTTTCTTAAAAGGAGCTCCCCTCAGTCCAATTTTATCAACACTCGACCCATTTCTCTCATTAGCTCATTTCCTTGAGAGATAAGGAAGACTTATAGCGAGCTTATGGCTTGGTTGTAGGAATAGAATTTCTATGCCTTATTCTTTGATGGTTCCTCAAAAGGCAATCCAGGGGTGGCGGGTATGGGGGGGATCTTATTGGATCCCGGAGGACAAACAGAAAAAATCTTTGCTTGGGGTTTGGGCCATGAGACAAATACTGAAACTGAGTGGATGGCTCTCTTACAGGGATTAGAACTTCTAGACACTATAGATTCCTCCAAGATAGCATTTTTTGGCACTCAAGACAAGTCATATACAAAATGATCAATGGCTACACCTCAAGATCCATCAAGTGCAGAAGGCTATATGACAGAATCACTCCTCTTCTTTTGAATAAAATTGAGTTTTTTCATATCCTCCGAACAAATAATGCCCCTGCAGACGCCTTGGCCAACTTAGGGGCCTCCCTTCCCCAAGGTCATTATTGTTACAACAGCTTAGACACAAGTCTTAAACCCATTCCCTAATGTCTCAAAGGTTATACCCCCCTTTACTAACCCACCCCTCCTTAAATCTCATTGTTATAAATATCTTGGACTATGGTTCTAATCAAGATCCTTGCCAAGGCAACGCGTGGCTTCCACCCACCTCCATCTCCTCCACGATACTGCCCGCTTTAATGAGCCATCCCCTCTGGATTAAATGCTCAACCAGAAGGCACACTTCAGGTCTTATCCTACTCTGTACAATGGCTTCCTCTTGAAGTTTATTCTACCCTCCCGCTCTTTTTGATAGTCCAAACCTTTCTTATTCTTATGCTGTCTGTTCGAGAAAAGCTTTTCTCATTGTTATCTCTAGAGTTGATGAAGGCTATGCTCAGGGGTTCCCATGGGAATCCTTGCCTCTGATCAGGGCCTTTGTTAAGGAAAGGCTAGCTCTTGTTGCATTCTTGAATTGCAATCTGCTCTTCACATGCTGTTGGTCCTTCGTGGCATTCAGTTTTAGGCTCTACGACCAGTGATTTTTTCGTCGGATATTTTCTCTTTGAAGGTAACACTCTGAATTTTAGTCGTATTTGTTCTAGTTGGAAGGAAGGAGCGATTGGAACACTCTCTTACTGCAGTAGGAAATATTACGACATATTACTGCAAGAAATTACTACCCTCATCTCTGTTTTCGATAATTTTTCCTCCAGTTTTAGTATTATTTGCATTGGGCAGGCTCACAAGTTTTCAGGCTCTAATAGCGATATACTCAACAGTTTTTCAGGTCTAAACCTTTGTAGTCTCAGTTCTGGTCAAGAGAGAATGGACCGTGCAGGAAAAAACATAGGCCTTGCAGACCTGAAGGAAAATCTTTGGCACCTATATGAAATGGTGGCTATTGGAATCATGGACAGTAGAGATACAACCAAAGAAGTCAAAAATCTTGTTGATGTGGTTGGATACACATTCTATGAGATTAGCAACCATGATGCCAGGATTGATGATACCGAAATGAATTTAAAGGAAATCATGGGGAAATTTGACTGCATTCAGGAGGACCTCCAGCGTCTGGTTCAAATGAATCAAGGAATCCAAGCACATGAAAACCTTCCAGGGGTAGCTTAGCACATGGAGGAGGAATCCGTCACTCAGCCCCTGGGCCATCTAGGAAACCCTTAATGTGTTTGATAAATAGCTTATGTTTTTTTGCTTATTACTTAATCAGCAGTACATTCAGGTATATACTACCTCTTCCTTTAATAGTTATGTAAGGACTCTAATCGGCATTTTAAGGTCGATTTTTTGCCCCAGTTTTGTCGTTTCTATCTCAGATCAGCAAGAACTATTTAGATGTTGTTTTTGGTAATGAATGGCTATGCATAGCCTGTTTAATATCAAACCCTTTTATAGTTTTTGTTAAAAAAAATATAGAGAATCATTGCATGGAGAAATTGTTTGGCACCTTGAACTCATCAATCCTCTCTTCATCCTTTCCGTAAGAACAAGGTTTTCTTCTTTGGTGGAAGTAGTATTTCTTTGTATTCACCCTTCCTCTTGGAGACAATGATGCCACAACCTCTCATAGTTAGGTTGTACCTATCGACCATTAACAACAACCAAGACTATCTCCCATGAGGATGGGATACCATCAACAATGGTTTGAATGAGATCATCTTCATCCACCACTACTCCAATGTTAGTAAGTTGATCTCTTACTTGAGAGATCTTTGTGAAGAAAGAGGCCATTTTCTCGTCCTTCTCCATCTTTGGTTCTGAATTTTATTCCTCAATTCCCTCTTTTGACTTAGAGCCTTCTTCTCATAGAGGTTTTTCAAATTAACAAAACATTCCTTTGTGGTCTTCAAAGGAGTGATCACCTGCATCAAGTTTTCCTTCACCGAGTCATAGATGTTATGCTTGGCTTTGGCTTGGTTCTTCTTGTAATTATTGCGCCCTACATTAGGATTGGGCTCCTCCACCACATTAGATACGTATCCATCTAAGTCATGTTCTTCTAGGTTTTTCAAAACCATGGCATTCCAAGTGTTTAAATTCGGCATTCCTTCAAGTCGGTCTGCTGGTCTTATTGATATCGATGTCATTGTCTTCAAGTATTGTGATCAACTTTTCAGGATCTATGCAGGCTCAATCTTTCTTGACAAAAGTTAGCACCTTCATGCCCTGAGCTCTGACACAATGTTGAATTTTATAGAAATATGTTGAGCTTTTTATCTTTAATTATTTAAGTGCAGAAATACTGAATACTTGAAATCAATGAACCATTCATACACATAAAGATTCAACCATAACACAGAATGTGTCACATGCCCCAATTTTGCAAAAATAATATTATCTTATTTGATTTTATTTAAGACATTATGTTAAATTTTATGCTAAGTTGTAATTGATGACTCAACATAGTCAAGGATATTGAATATAGTTCTGAATATTTTAATTATAAATAAATAAAAGTGGAGACAACAGCTTAGGAGAGCTGTTAAAAGAGTGTTTACTGGTCAATTTGGTGGAGGAGACTAGGTGGAGAGAAAACAGACATGTGGCAGCATCCTCAAACACTTCCAACTATTGCAGGTGGCAACCTCCCTACATTTGGGGTCATGATCCCCCAAGAAAGTGGGATCAAAGCAGGTGGCTCAATTAATGACAACTGACCCAAAATACCTAGGCAATCTTTATAAAAATGCCCATTGAAGAGAGCTGAGGCTGCTCATTTCTAGAGAGGTATTCATTCAGGTGAATGTACTTCAGAGAAATTCAATGGTGAGGGAATTTGTGGAAAGAGTTTGAGGGGTTAACTGCTAAGTGATCTAGTTAAGCTTTTCAGCTGAAGGATCTTACTGTTGAGTGCAAAGTGATTATTGAGTCGTTGGACTAGTTTATTGTTTGCTTGCTCCACCAGTTCTCAGTCAAGGAGACCAGGAACAGGTTCGGGGGTCCTGAGGAGACGTTGTTTGAGCGCTCTCCAGGAGTTGGTAGGGAGGAACGGCCTCCTAATGTTGTTGTTGTCCAACTTAATCAAGTTCTACAGTCTTTTTGTTTTATTGTGTTAAATGGTTAAATGTGAGTCTGACTGATTAATGAATGTTAAATGTTTAGTTGTGAACTGTTAGAGTTAGTAATATTTTAGTTTTTTTTTGAAAAAAAGAATTTGAAATAGATGAAAATTAATTCTAACTTGTGTTTTTCCACATCTGGAAGGACTAGGCCATACTCCAGCACATGCAATGTATTTAAAAGAGATGAAGAATATGATAGGAGTTTGAAATGAATGGATGTATTACACATTTCATAATATCAGAGTAATTTATTTATGTATGTAGGTTGTTATCAGAAAAGAACAATAACCTATTTATTTATGTTTATTGTTTAACCAACTTGTTGATGTAAGTATGCTAGAAAAGAAATAGCCATAACTCTTTACAGGTAGCAGGTTTATCATATTGATAAGTTATTCAAGTAGATAAGTTATTATTCTTGCACAGTACTTTATTTTGTTATTAAAATAAAAATGTGCAGGAGGGTAAACTGTGATATATATATATATATATCCTTGTAATTATATTATTAACCTATAAAAGAGGCAGTAGAAATAACTTAGAGAAACCACTTTATTTTATTCTGCTAAGTAAAGATTTAAATCAGAAATACTTAGTTTATGTACTGTTATTAATAACTAACTATATCTACAAATATTCGAACCTCAAGTAGGGTGTTATTATCATAATTAAATTTTAAAGAACAAACTAAGTACAGAGTTTATGTACATCTTGTCAAAGAACTGTAATAAACCCTATCTGTATTTTATTAAATAAAAACAACTAAAATATGATAATAACTAACATTTAATAAATGTTTATTTATAAAAAGAACTATTACTTTTAACTTCTACAAACAAGATATACTTGTAAAAGAAAGTACAGGGTCGAAACCCTAATAACAAACAATATATGTAAATGACAATCATTTAAGCGATAATCCAATTATTTGGATTATTTGTTAATAAACAACTAAAGTGTTATAAATTATTACAGTCCTTTAAGGACAATGAAAAGACAATTATAATAATATAACTGGAAATTTACACTATATACCTGTAACACTAATTAAATCAATTAAACTAAGTAACTAAAGCTTAAAGAACAAATTGAAGAATTTATTTTACACAAGGGTTACCTACAGGAAAACCCTAGCTCAAATATCTGAGTGAAATAAGTAAAATTTATAAATAAACCAAGACTGAGTGACAGTCATTAAATATTAACAAAGAAAAACTAATTACGAATTATTTCAAAACAATAATAATATTTATTCACAGTCAAAAGGGGGAAAAACCCTTATTTACATCGAATATCAAATAGTACTACTATAACCGAGTCCGATCTCGAAGAAGCCTTTAAAACAGACTATCATTTTACACAGCAAGCCACCAGGCCGAAGAATTGAAACCAAATACATTTACCTAGCTCATGGCCAGGGTTACCCTTCGACGAAACGAGGGTTGTAAAATTTATAAAAAAACCAACTTTAACTTAAAAGGAGAAATTGCAGAGACAGTGGTGAGTTGGACAAGTTTCTAAGCTCAGGAGTTGTTCCATTCGACAACCTTGTAACAAGTAAGGCAAGAACCCAAACGATGAACGCAGGGCTTACCATTTGGAGATGACCTTCGAAGACAGCCAATAATTGCTTCATCCCGGAATGCATACGCTGTCACAAAGTTCTTGCAAAGTATATACAATGCAGAATGTTAATATATAAGTTTTATAAAGATTTCTAACCTTACTAAACAACTACCTAGTAGTGTAACTTCTTTATGGAAACAATATTTAAAACATTTACCTTATTGAGGCACGCCAAGTAGACTAACTAAGAGACTATCACTGACTTTAGCAGCCCTTACGAAACTCTCAAACCCTACGACGAGGGCAATGCTTAAACCAACAGCAAGAAAATCTTAACCTATCTCTACAATGACGCCACGGATGAACAAGAAGGAGCCACATACAGGCCGCAAACCAATTGCTATGAATCTCAACAAACCCTTACAGAGATAAGACTCATAGTACAAAGAACGAGTTTTAAGACCGAATAGTCGAAGCTGAAACAACTCAAACCAAGACTCATAGCACAACTAGCAACCAGAAGGGTATCATGGCTGCCATGAGAATTGTTGCAGAGCAGCCCAAAGGCCCGAAAACTACAAAGGGAAATGACGAAGAGTAGGGTTACAAAGAACTTATATCTCTAGTGCACAGACAGGAGAAGTCCACGTGCCCACTTGAAAAATTAAGCAATGCATGGGTCGAACTCTATAGCCACCTGCATGCCAATAATTTACAATTATTTATATAATGAATCGTTAACAAATAATGCAGGAACTATATTGTTCAATCTCTTATAAAATTCATTGTTCACATAATACGTCTTTAACATAATGTTGTTTGGGCGTTAGATAACAATAATTCTCGGATCGTTGACCAATCGAAGGTATAGTAATCATATAGTCCGAAACTATTATGATTGTTTATAATTGATTTATAAAACAAACCATTTACTCATAAACCAATCAGCTTGGGGTGGAAATGATTCATCAAATCATTTACAAATGTTGATATTGTAATGTGAACATTATGATTACCATGTTTAACAACGTTAAAATATAATAACTATTTGTTTAATATAAAGTCCAAGTTGAATTGTGCAAAATCATTGAACAACTATATATTTCTATGTTTTTATATGGTCTACACAAGGCTAGACTCCTCTAAACCCACAACTCTAGTGGAGATTATGATAAAAGTTGATTAAATTATGATAAAAGTTGTTTAGCACAACAAGGATTAGAATCATAAATTCTTTACAAGATCAAGGTTGTTGAGACTTGTTTAGGAGTTTCAAATTAATGACAGAATTGTATGTTTATAAACATAATAATATGTATATGTAAAACCAACATTCGATTGGAAATAACGATAAAGATGGCTAGTATGGTAAAAGAATGTATATTGAACTCATTTACATAGCCCATTTGGCATCAGGCTTTAATAGTCAATGGTTGTTTCTCAACATGGCATTTTTGCTGGTAATTTACCATGTCTATATACTTAGTAGAATGATTTTATGCTTACACAAAATAACTAGTGCTTAGCATAGGATAGAAGGTTGATATTTATAGAAACATCAACCTTACAAATTGTTGGTAAACAATAACTTAATACAAGGAAAGTATTATAGAATAATAAGAATTACAATGGATTGATCCTACTCGAGTCTATAATCAATAGAACCTCATGGTTTGACATAGAGTTAAGAAATGTAGACAACAGTGTTTTCTTGTGAAAAGACATTATCTCTTTTATGCTAATCAACTTTAATGTCAAAAGTTTACAGGCTATAAGTTTCCCTGTAGAAGATAAATATCGAGTAGCTTGATACTCAAATAAGTGGTATGATAATGTATAATAACCCAAAGTACAATCAGTATAATGTTGCAAGTTATGCTTATTAAAGAAGGTTATCATGCAACTAAGATTACAAGTTTAGAGCCACAGAAAGTATTTTACTATCGCTATGTACAACAAATAAAGAAACTCAATCATCTGAACTTCGTTTACAAGAACAACTGAAGAAAGCAAATTGTTTTTACCTCACGGAAGTTGTTTGGAATATAGCAGCTTATTTACTAAGCTTATTAATTACTAATAGAAATACTGTTGGATACTTTTTGAAATTAAAAACGTTACTCGTTCATTCATACCTAAAAACCTGTAAGAATCAGTAAACTTTCTGCGTTAGCATAAATGCTAAGTAAGCCCAGGTTTCAAGGTTAGATTCCACCTACTTGTCATAAATTAAACTCATCAGTAAACTGAAATAAAAATAATACGCAAGTAAACCTTATTCAATTTACAAAAAGAAATATTGTTTAGTTAACATGATTTGATTTTATGTAATACTAATCATTCGACTGTTCCTTTACTGCTAACAGTTAGCTGTTAGTAAACCATAAATTCAGCATTTTATGTTATCTCAAAATTTTAATTTTTTGTGAAAATTTAGGGTTTTGACATGTGGTATCAAAGCACAAGGTTCAAACACTAGGCCTTGATGAAGCCCATCTAGCTTCTATGAAACAGTAAATTGAATTATTATGCTGATGTATTTTTTTTCTTCTTTTAAATGTTATTCAACAGAGAAGTTGTTCTGAAGTTTAACAAACAGGTATGGAAAAGCTGGAAGAATATGCAAAGGAGGAATCTCTAGTTACTAAACCAGGAAACTTACCAAGAGATCCTATACCAGAGGACTTAACTACCAATTCCTCAGAACTGTTACAAACTGTAAAAGACCTAAAATCTGAAATGGAGTCTGTAAAACGAGAGAATGAAAGGATTTTGAGGGCTCAGGAGGAGCTGAATCATATCCTAACAGAAAGGTTTCAAACTGAGGGTAGGGGTAGAAGAACTGAATTAGAAGATACAAGTCATCAACGTAAATCTAAAAAGACGAAACATACTAAAAATGAAAGTAGTTCATCTTCAAAGGTGTTTGGTGAACAATGAAATTTCTATTCTACTAGTGATAGTAGTGATGATAATCATTACACTAAAAAGAGGAAATGCAAACCTTATGAGGAAATTTCTGGGGAATTCAAAAAGATAAAACCACCAACATTCAATGGAGAGACTGAGAAGGGGGAGGAAGCAAAATCCTGGTTATCTGGGATGAAAAGTACTTCCAGATATATAATTATTCTAACCAGTTTAAGGCTGGAATGGCTATCTACAATCTCTCAGGAAAGGCTGACATTTGGTGGCAGGACTTGAAGAGAGTTAAAGGAATTAAAGAGAAAAATGTAAATTGGAGTACCTTCAAGAGGTACTTTAAAAAGAAATTTCTATCTGAGCAATACTATGAAAAAAGAGCAAAAGAATTTTATGAGCTGAAATTAGGATCAATGAAAATGAAAGATCTGAACAGCAAATTCTTAAGTCTACTTAGGTATGTACCATACCTTGTAGACGAGAAACCAAAGGTACAGTGATTCCTCAGTTGTCTACCTTATCATATTAAGGACAGGATTGAATATGACAATCCAAATACTTTGGAAGAAGCTATGAGGAAAGCTAACTTCTGTTTTGAACAGAATCGAAAGAAGAAAAATTTGGCCAACTGGAAAGCCAAGAAAAATAATAATCAGTATGAACAAAAGAAGAAGGATTTTGTGCCCAACAGAAATTCTAAGAAAAATAAGGCCAGAAATGACCCTAATAATAAGAATTTCCAAGGAAAGAATAATCCTCCAAACAATCAGAATAATTCCAAGGGTAAAGAATTCGTTACTAATCATGGTAATTATATGAAGAACTTTGACCGCAAAGAACCTATAAAGTGCTAGGAGTGTAATGGCCCACACTATGCTTCAGTCTGTCCTAATCAGAAAAAGACTGTTAGCAATATTCATACCATACAGGAGGATATGACCATTGGGGAATTAGCAAGGACCATGCCCAGAATCAACGCAGCCTTGGAGAATCGACAAGCAGAATATCATACTTCCATGGTGGAAATAGAAGGTATGATAAATCAAACCCCTGTAACTATTTTGATTGATCCAGGAGCTAGTCTTAGTTATATTGCACCTAAAATGGTAGAAAAATGTAAGTTACATGTTGAAAATTTTGAGAATTCTTGGTTGGTTCAGTTAGCCACTGGTGCGAAAATAAAGGTAACTTGTTTTGTAAAAGAATGTGCAGTAGTTATGGATCATTTTGAAACTGTTGTCAAGCTTAATGTATTGCCTCTTGGTTTGTATGATTTATTGATTGGTATGGACTGGTTAGAACAACATAGGGTAATTTTAAATTGTTATGATAAAACCTTCACATGTTTAAACAATGATGGAAAACCAGTAAGTGTAAAAGGAATCCCTAGAAAAACCACCATAAGGAATATTTCTGCTCTACATCTTAAGAGAGCTGTTAGGAAGGGATGTAAATATTATGCAGTAACAATAACTGATGAGGAGAGTCTAATTAAGACAGATAATTTAAAACTGGAAGACATACCAATTTTAAGAGAATATGTTGATGTATTCCCTGAAGAAATTCCGGGACTACCTCCGAAAAGGGAATTGGATTTCACCATTGAGCTGGTACCGGATGCAATACCTAGCTCAAAGGCCCCTTATCGAATGAACATACTTGAACTTAATGAATTAAAGTCTCAATTAAAAGAACTAATTGATAAAAGGTATATTCCACCAAGTGTGTCTCCTTAGGGGGCACCTGTCATCTTCATTAAGAAAAAGGACGGAACCATGCGACTTTTCATAGATTACCATCAGTTGAATAAGATGACCATTAAAAATCGATACACGTTGCCCCGCAAAGATGATCTGTTGGATCAACTACGTGAAGCCACAGTGTTTTCAAAAATAGATTTAAGGTCTAGATATCATCAAGTCAGGATTAAAGATGAAGACATCTTTAAGACAGCTTTCAAAACTAGATATGGTCATTACGAATTTGTCGTCATGCCATTCGGGCTTACTAATGCCCTAGTTGTTTTCATGTGTTTAATGAACAATGTTATGCATAAGTATATAGATAAGTTTGTAGTCGTGTTTATCGAAGACATTTTAATCTATTCAATAACTGAAGAAGAACACAAAGAACATCTAAAAATTGTTTTGCAAGTTACAAGATCATCAACTCTTCACAAAGTTTAGTAAATGTGATTTCTTCAAGGATAAGATTCAGTACTTGGGTCATGTGGTGACCAAGGAAGGGATTTCAGTAGATCCTGAAAAGATACGGGCGATCGAATATTGGCTGGTTCCTAAGGATGTAACAGATGTTCGATCTTTCATGGGCATTACCGGTTACTACAGGAGGTTCGTTGAAGGTTTTTCGAGGATTGCAAATCCGATAACTTCTTTGCAGAAGAAGGGAAAGAAGTTCGAATGGAATCAGAAATGTGAGGA
This sequence comes from Pseudotsuga menziesii, assembly GCA_001517045.1. NCBI lineage: Eukaryota > Viridiplantae > Streptophyta > Pinopsida > Pinales > Pinaceae > Pseudotsuga > Pseudotsuga menziesii. The sequence continues at coordinate 63,626 of LPNX010226992.1, read as the reverse complement.
AAGATTTAAAAAGTTAAAAACTTTATTAACCAGCGCACCTATTTTAAGAATAGCTAATCCTAATAAATAATTTGTAGTATGCACTAACGCCTGCAATGATGGCTTAGGCGATGTTCTAACTCAAGAAGGGCATGTTATTGCATGAGTCAAGAAAATTAAAAATTCATGAAAAGAATTATGCAACTTATGATCTGGAATTAGCAGCTGTTATACATGCTCTAAAGATGTGGCAACATCACCTAATTGACAGAAAATTTATTTTAATGACTGATAATAAAGGATTGAAGTATCTTTTAGATCAACCTAATCTAAATGCCAGACAAGCTAGGTGGCTAGCTTTCTTAAGTGAGTATGATTTTGAAATTCAGCACATAAAAGGTAAAGAAAATAAAGTTGTTAATGCATTAAGTAGGAATGCAAGGCTGAATTTGGCAGCAGCTATCAGCACTTATGCTACAGATTTGGATGAACAGCTTAAAGTAGGAATAGAACAAGATGAAATTTACCAAAATGTACAAACTAAAACTAAAGAAAATCCAACAGAAAGCTTAAGTAAAGGGTACAGTTTAAATGCCAAAGAATTTTTACTGTATAAATACAGAATGTATGTATCTAAAGTTAAGTTGTTAATTTTGGATGAAATTCATAAAAATCTATACTCAGGTCATCCAGGCTATCAAAAGACTATAACCATGTTAAGAAAAGAATACTTTTGGCCAAATATGAAGACTAAAGTAGCAGAATATATTGCTAGGTGTTTTGAATGTCAGCAGGTGAAAATTGAACATCAACACCCAGCTGGATTACTTCAGCCATTACCCATTCCTAGCTGGAAATGGGAGATAATTAGTCTCAATTTCATTACTGGACTGCCTAGATATCAGAATCTAAATGATTCCATCATGGTAGTAGTTGATAAGTTAAGTAAAGCAGCTCACTTTATACCTGTTAAAACTACATATAAAGTTGCAAACATAGCTGATATTTTTCTAAAACAAATTTTCAGATTGCATGGAATACTGAAAGTAATAATCTCAAATAGAGATCCTAAATTTACAAGAAACTTTTGGAAGTCTTTGTTTAAAGGGTTAAACACTACATTAAATTTGAGTACTTCTTTCCATCCTCAAACAGATGGACAAACTAAAAGGGTAAACCAAGTACTGGAAGATTTATTAAGAATGTATGTAAAAGACCAGCCAGGTAAATGGGAGGATTATTTGCATCTGGTAGAATTTGCTTATAATAATAATTATCAGACATCAGCCAGATTTAGTCCTTTTCAAAATTTTGTATGGAAGGAAATGTAATACTCCTATCTCTTGGAGTAATCTGGTGGATAGAATAGTATTAGGTCCTGAATTGTTAAAGGAAATGGAAGAAATTGTAAAACAGGTGCAGGGTAATCTGAAAGTTGCACAGGATCGGCAGAAAAGTCAAGCAGACTTAAAAAGAACTTTAAAGGAGTTTCAGGTAGGTGAACATGTGTTCATCATGGTGAGGCCCAAAAAGAGCTCTTTGAGATTGGGGAGTTGTGCAAAGTTAGCACCTCGTTACTGTGGTCCATTTGAAATTTTGTCCAGGATTGAACAAGTAGCTTATCAATTAGCATTACCACCTAATTTAAGAGTACATAATGTTTTTCACATTTCTATATTAAAGAAATATGTTCATGATGCTACTCATGTTGTTAACTGGAATGATGTACAGGTGGAACCAGAAGGAGATTTTCTAGTAGAATCAGACTGTATCCTTGGGTAGAGGGAGATCACACTTCGAAACCGCACCATTGGACAAGTGAAGGTGCAATGGAATTACCTTAGTCCAGAGGAAGCCACCTGGGAATTGAAAAGTAATATGCGAGATGCATATCCAATTCTGTTCCAGGGGAATTATGAGGATGAAGAATAAATAACATGGAGGACGATGTTATATTCTAAGGGGGTGTGTATGTCACATGCCCTAATTTTGCAAAAATAATATTATCTTATTTGATTTTATTTAAGACATTATGTTAAATTTTATGCTAAGTTGTAATTGATGACTCAACAAAGTCAAGGATATTGAATGTAATTCTGAATATTTTAATTATAAATAAATAAAAGGGGAGACAACAACTTAGGAGAGCTATTAAAATAGTGTTTACTGGTCAAGTTGGTGGAGGAGACTGGGTGGAGAGAAAACAGACATGTAGCAGCATCCTCAAACACTTCCAATTGTTGCAGGTGGCAACCTCCCTACATTTGGGATCATGATCCCCCAAGAAATTGGGATCAGAGCAAGTGGCTCAATTAATGACAATTGACCCAAAAGACCTAGGCAATCTTTATAAAAATGCCCATTGAAGAGAGTTGAGGCTGATAATTTCTAGAGAGGTATTCATTCAGGTGAATGTACTTCAGAGAAATTCAATGTTGAGGGAATTTGTGGAAAGGGTTTGAGGTGTTAACTGCTAAGTGATCTAGGGTAGCTTTTCAGCTGAAGGATCTTACTGCTGAGTGCAGAGCGATTATTAAGTCGTTGGACTAGTCTATTGTTTGCTTGCTCCACCAGTTCTCAGCCAAGGAGACCAGGAACAGGCTCGAGGTCTTGAGGAGACGTTGTTTGAGTGCTCTCCAGGAGTTGGTAGGGAGGAACGGCCTCCTAACGTTGTTGTTGTCCAGCTTAATCAGGTTCTACAGTCTTTTTGTTTTACTGTGTTAAATGGTTAAATGTGAATCTGACTGATTAATGAATGTTAAATGTTTAGTTGTGAACTATTAGAGTTAGTAATCTTTTAGTTTTTTTTTTAAGAAAGAATATGAAATAAATGAAAATTAATTCTAACCTGTGTTTTTCCACATCTGGAAGGACTAGACCGTACTCTAGCATAGGAACTTTGTGACAGCGTATGCATTCTGGGATGACGCAATTACTGGCTTATTCATAAACCATAAACCAATCATCTTGGGGTGGAAATGATTCATCAAATCATTTACAAATGTCGATATTGTAATGTGAACATTATAATTACCATGTTTAACAACGTTAAAATATAATAACTATTTGTTTAATGTAAAGTTCAAGTTGAATTGTGCAAAATCATTGAACAACTATATATTTCTATGTTTTTATATGGTCTACGCAAGGCTAGACTCCTCTAAACCCACAACTCTAGTGGAGATTATGATTAAAGTTGATTAAATTATGATAAAAATTGTTTAGCACAATAAGGATTAGAATCATAAATTCTTTACAAGATCAAGGTTGTTGAGACTTGTTTAGGAGTTTCAAATTAATGACAAAATTGTATGTTTATAAACATAATAATATATATATGTAAAACCAACGTTCGATTGGAAATAACGATAAAGATGGCTAGTATGGTAAAATAATATATATTGAACTCTTTTACATAGCCCATTTGGGATCAGACTTTAATAGTCAATGGTTGTTTCTCAACCTGGCATTTTTGCTGGTAATTTACCATGTCTATATACTTAGTAGAATCATTTTATGCTTACACAAAATAACTGGGGCTTAGCATAGGATAGAAGGCTGATATTTATAGAAACATCAACCTTAGACATTGTTGGTAGACAGTAACTTAATACAAGGAATGTATTATAGAATAATAAGAATTACAATGGATTAATCCTACTCGAGTCTATAATCAATAGAACCTCATGGTTTGACATAGAGTTAAGAAATGTAGACAACAGCGTTTTCTTGTGAAAAGACAGTATCGTTTTTACACTAATCAACTTTAATGTCAAAATTTTACAGGCTATAAGTTTCCCTGTAGAAGATAAATATAGAGTAGCTTGATACTCAAATAAGTGGTATGATTATGTATAACAACCCAAAGTAAAATCAGTATAACGTTGCAAGTTATGCTTATTAAAGTAGAAGTTATCAAGCAACTACGATTACAAGTTTAGAGCCACAGAAAGTATTTTATTGTCACTACGTACAACAAAGAAAGCAACTCAATCATTTGAACTTTGTTTACAAGAACAACTGAAGAAAGCAAACTATTTTTACCTCACGGAAGTTGTTTGGAATATAGCAGCTTATTTACTAAGCTTATTAATTGCAAATAGAAATACTGTTGGATACTTTATGAAATTAAAAACGTTACTCGTTAATTCATACCTGTAAACCTATAAGAATCAGTAAACTTTCTGCGTTAGCATAAATGTTAAGTAAGCCCAGGTTTCAAGGTTAGATTACACCTACTTGTCATAAAGCAAACTCATCAATAAACTGAAATAAAAATAATACACAAGTAAACCTTATTCAAGTTACATAAAGAAAAACTGTTTAGTTAACATGATTTGAGTTTATGTAATACTAATCATTCGACTTTTCCTTTACTGTTAACCATTAGCTGTTAGTAAACCATAAATTCAACATTTTATGTTATCTCAAAATTTTAAATTTTTGTGAAAAATTGGGGTTTTGACAGAATGTATGTTGGGGAAAACCCTCAAAATAGTGAGGATGAAAAACCCCAACAAATTTTCTCAGTATAATTATGAAAAATAGCATAGAATGTCTTTTACAATAGCAGATTGCTTTTGGCATGCCAGGTGCAAGATAAGAGAGAATTAAAACACCCCAGGTGTAAACATTGAACAAGAGAGATGAATATCAACTAGATAAACTTTGAAATGTCTACAACACATTGATAACTTTCCAAATTCATTCCCATGCAAGATGTAGTGAATCACTGCATGTGAATTAGGATATCATGCAAAATATAGCGAATTCCTTCTTAGGAGAATAGCTCTACTCTTCGATTTATTCAATATTGCACACATCCGCAATGGATTTCATCTTTGACACTATATTCATGCTCTATTGACTTCAGGATGAACTCCCCTTCTAACTGAGTGCTAGACCACTTAGTTAGGATGCTAACTCAAGTGTTGTCATGCAAGTGTCCTAACTCAAGTGTTATAAATTAAGTGTCATCTTTTAGTTTAACTAAAGTGTAGTCATGAAAAACACTTTAGTTAACTAGTTGTTCTTTGTTAAAACTTTAGTTAAAACTTATAAATTGAAATCATGCTGATTGATTTACTGAAATGACCACTATGAGTTCTCCTTAATTAACATAAGTACTCATTGTTAATATCACTTGAGTTTAACTAACTGAGTTCTCATTAATCAACTGAATTCATGCTCATGAGAAATTTCGATTCTCTTTGCTCTCTATGCAACTTAACTTTATCTCTAATCTTATCCGCATGGTCCATATGTCCTAACATTAATTTATCTATCATATCAAATTATACTAAGAAGATGTGTCCAATGTTGTGATCATATTATATTATTCTTGTTCCAAGTGGTCATATGCTAAAGTAATTCACTCCAGTGGTGGCCATTCACAAAAGGAGACTTAATAGTGTTGATTGTACAACATCCGGAGTCATTCTCCAAAACTTGTGTAGTATCAAGTCAGGACATTGTGTTGTATCAAGTCATTTGTATCCTCTTATGATTAAGGCGGTGATGTTGTATTGTAAATATTGTGAGTACTATCAAGATGAGTCTTGTGAGTAATATCAAGACTAGGCTTGTGAGTAATATCAAGTCAAGTATTCTCATAGAAAGTACCCTATGAGAATGGATCTCCAATTTTGGAGATGATCTTGTGTTGTATCAAGATTGAAGTCTTGTGTTGTATCAAGACTGTGGACCTCCATTTGTTGAGGTGGTTATACTATGTGATATATTGTTATTCATGGTCACTAAGTGCTATAAGTATCCTTTAGGGCTTAGCTACACCTAGAATGAATTACTTTAGAATATGACTATATGACAAATAATTAATTCTTCTAAGTATGATATAATAAGATGGACAAATAATACACATATGAACCATGCATTAATTATTTAATGATAATGAGATAAATCATAGAGAAAGAGAATTCAATTTGCCCATGCAAATGTCTGAGTGAACTAAAGTTATAAAGCTTCAGTAAAATATGAATGCCTCAGTGAAAGAATCAGTTGAAATATCAATGAATGTAACCAGTTAAGTAAATAAGATCTTAATGTTCATCAATCAACATTCATCATTTAACTAAAGAGATCCATGAAAAAGTTAATGATAGAAATTGTGCATATGGCACTAGGAGTGAAGCACTGATGACACTTAAGTTAGCTTGTTAACTAAGAGATCAACAATCAGTTAAAGATCGAGTTCAAGTCAGTTCACTTTTAGTTCAAGTCAGTTAACATTCAGTTCAAGTAAGTTAACATTGAATTCAAGTCAGTTAACATCAAGTTAAAGCTAATTGAGGAAAGGAAGGGTGCTAATGTTTTCACGGAGGGAGTTCTAGCTAGCTCCTCCTTGTGAATACACTATGTGGTTCTCTCAATATGTTTTCTAAGTCTCCTATGTGCTACCTCCTGCATGCTAGGGTTTTTGGCTTGTTATTAATATGCTAGGAATATGGAAAGTTCAATACAATTGCATACAATTGTTTTTGTGGGGTTACATTGGATCTCTCTTCTCTAATGTTGTGTTGATATCTCTTATCAGGAAATCTGCTTATGTACTGTAAACCATTGTCTACAAATCTATCTATCATAATCAAATAATTGTTGGGTTTTTCATCCTCTGTGTTGGAGGGTTTTCCCAGGGTATATCTTGTCTCTCATGGTTGATTGATTTATATGGTTGAATTATGTAGCTGATTTATATGACTGATTTATTTATGGGATTTATATATGGTTGATATATATGTGGCTAGTTTATATGTGGTTTATTTATGAGATTAACATGTGCTAAATTGATTGATAAAAGTTGTAAAGTTCAAGCATCTCCAATTTTTCCCAAACATCAACAAATAGCTTATCTATATCGAGTGATCATGGTTAGTAATACATCACACAAATTAATGCTTTGACATGCAAAGTATCACCTCTACACATGAGGTCCACCTCAACACATAAGGATCCAACTTGACACACAATTCCTTAGCCTTGATCAACAAGACTGTACAACATCATCACTTTGACATATCAAAACATTCACCTCAACACATGAGGATTAACCTTTACACATAAGGCTTCGTCATTCTTGAGTCCAACCCAAGAATTTACTCTAAGTTTCTAAGTCCAACTCAATCTCCCTACCTTAACACATGAGGCCCAATCCCGACACACAAGATTGGATTGGAGAATAACTCATTATGTTGTATCTTGAACATATAGCACATATATTACATCGATAACCTGTCTCTATTAGTCCTTCACTAAATTTATATGCAACAAAAGAAATGAAATAATTCATGGTTTTTTGTGTTTTTCATACTTATAACAATTTGAGATGCTCGATTGAGCTTCTAAGTTCGATCAAGATCTGAAATGTAATGGCTCAATTGAGTTATGAGCCCTTGATCGAGCTATTTAAAAATGCTTGATCAAGTTTTATTAAAACACTCGATTGAGGTATAAAGCTCAATTGAGGGTTTTATTAAACCTCGATCAAGCATTTTTCAATAGCTTGATTAAGAAATTTTTGAAGCCCTCAATCGAGCTTTTCAAAGCTCAATCGAGGGGCTTTAAGAAATCTAATCCGAGGTATGTTTTTAACATAACTGTACCATTAAGGTCAGCAGAGGCAGCGGAGTGGTATGGTCGTACTCATAATGACAGACAAGTCTTGTGCTCGAACCCGAGTGAGGGTGTGGCCCACTGAGAGGAAAGCTAAACCGGGGCCAATCTTTCCTACCTTTTTCCCATCAAGGTGTAACTCAACCGACGATTCACTTGATATGAAGGACATGCTGAAAATGGAGGTCACGAGTTCAAATCACCCTATCTTTATTAGGAACCTGTGTCAACACTTCTCTTTACTTTGTTAGTGTATTGTTGTAGGACGCATATGGTTTGTAATTCATCCCATGAGTATATTGTATTATCCCACATCCATGGGGACTAATAGTTGTTTATATTAGACTTATTATATAAGTACCTATTAATTCCAATGAAGGATGGACGCGTTTAATTGTATTGAGCTTGCTCAAAGGAGGTTTATCCCTCGAAGTGGCCTACGATCTATAAATTCCTTTTGTGTTCGGTTATTCCATTATCGTGCATTTTCATTATTTATTACAGGAGGTTTCTCCTATCTAGTATCAAAGCACTTTCTTGGGCTCGTTGGGTGGAATTTATGCCATTTTTTTTTGCGATGTATTCCTAGCATTATGATTATTGAAGTAGTTCTTCTTCTTTGCAGTCATATTGTTCATTTCAATTGCAAGTTTGGATAAGGGAATAACCCCTATCTGCTTAACTCTGGGAAGTACCTGGGCATAACCCTAAAACTCACTTCGAGGAGTACCACAGGAACCCTAAAGTAGTTGGCCATTGAGAGGACGTACCAACGAAAAGGGAAATGAACCCTACCTGATTGACTTGTTCCCACCCATGAGGTAAACAAAGAGTTGTCGTTTATGGCAAAGCGATTATCAGTTTTACCTAATTTGTGGAGTGAGGGGTGCTTCCCAAATACGCAAGTCGTTAGACAACATTGGTGGTCGAGTGAATCCCTTGAACCTATAGGAAACCGAACATGCCCGGGGTCCATATCTATTTCCAGTTGATCAATAGCGGATTGCATCTACCTAGATCCGTCACAAATCAATTCCACCGAAAAAAAAAAGTATATATTTTTTTGTTTTTTCACCATATCTTCTTTGATTTAGCTCTATTTCCCTTGAAAATTCACTGGAACCCATGCAATTCCATTCTACATATCCCTTCCTTTAGGACCCTATCCAAAATGCCACTTTTCGAAGCCAAAAATCCTACATTTTTTTAATTTTTAGGGTTTTCCATAACTTCTTTGATTCTCACCCAATCCCCTTCAAATTTTCTCACAAAGTTCATTTCCTATTTCTGCTTCCTTATCCCTCTTTGACAAATTTTCCCATTCTTTCACTCCGCTTGTAAAATCTCCATTTTATGCTTCTCTGTCTCTCCGAAAGTGTCAAAAACCTAGTCAAATCCCAATTACCCATCAGAAATTTTCCCTAATCCAAATTTTCCTTTTCTAAAAAAATGTATGTTTTTGTTTTTCTACCCATTCAAAAAAAAACTCTTGTTTATGGTTGTCACCTACGCAGGAGAGAACAAACAAATGGAAGACAAACTTTCCACCCTCAAGACCAAACTCCAAGATCTAGATGAAAAAATTCTCGACCTCCATCTTCAGCATTCAACCATGAACAATCAACGACATCCAGAGTCTTCTGAGACACTGGGTTCTCTTCTTCTAGCAATTTTAGTGGGCCGAAGATTGATTTTCCTTGCTTCAATGGTGATGATCCAACTAGAGGCATATACAGGGATAGACAATATTCCATTCTGCATAACTCTTTTGATATCAACAAAGTCCCACTTGCATCTTTTAATTTGGAACATGAATCCCTTCAATGCTTCCATTGGTACATCAAGGCTCATGAAGAACCAAAATGGACAGATTTTTGCCAAATCATTTTGCAACAATTTGGCCCTAGTGCTTTTGATGATTTCATAGGAGAACTCACTAAGCTTCGCTAAAATGGCACTGTGAGAGAGTATTAGACAGAATTTGAGAAACTAGTCGATCACACAAAATGATTATCCGATGCATTCTACATGAGTTGTTTTATCAGTGGTTTGAAGGATGAAATCCGATTTGAGGTTAAAATGTTATGTGCCAACACAATGATGGAATCCCTAGGGTTGGATAAGTTGGAAGAGGACAAGATCATATCTCAACAACACTCCAAATCCACTTTTTCCCATTCAGAAAGATGGTTTCCCAAAGACCTCCAATCACTCCATCTTCTAGAACCACTCCTATCAAGCATTAATTTGTTGAGAAAAATATTTATCTCTTAGATGTGGATTCTTTGCCTGCACCTGAAATATGTGAAGAGACTCAGGATCTAGTAGATGATCAAGTCGGAATTCAACAACCACCTATTGACCCTCCTTCTCAAGACGAACACCAAGAGATATCTCTTAATGAATTAGTCGGAGTCACCACCCCAAAAACCATGTGGGTCAAGGGTTTCTTCAAGAAGCTCCCTCTTACAATACTCATTGATTTTGGTAGCAATCACAACTTCATTAACCCTTGGATTTCCAAACATGATGATTGTTTTATCCATCCTTGCTCCATCTTTGAAGTCATGATTGCTAATGGGGGAACCTTACCTTACAAGGGGAAGTGTCGCAATGTGTGTATCTCTATTGGATATTATAACTTGCGCTCTGACATGTTTTCCTTTCCCTAAGGCAGATGTGATGTGGTTTTGGGCACTCAATGGGTACACTCACTTGGACCCATCTTATGGGATTTTGCTGAAATTTGGATGCAACTTTTAGTCAATGGAAAAAAAAACATATTGAAGGGATTATAACCAAGGTATCTCATCATTTCTAGTTTACATTGCCTGGAAAAACTCCTTAAGAAGAATTCACATGGTCGCATTGCTCAACTACATTCCATTCAGATGCAACCATCAGCGGTCTCCACTACTCCCTTGGATCTACAACAAATTTTGGATCAATATGCATGTGTCTTTATTGAACCAGTGGGATTGCCACCTTCAAGACAAGAATACCATCGTATTCCACTCCTTCCTGGAAGTGTCCCTCCCAACATCAGGCCCATCCCTACATGGATTTGGAATTTTGATGGATTTCATTGCAGGGATCCCTAAATATGGAGGGAAGACAATGATCTTGGTTGTGGTTAATCGCCTCTCCAAATATAGTCATTTTTTTCCCCTCGACCATCCATATACCACCTCCTCAGTCACACAAATTTTCATTGACCAAATCTTCTGTCTTCATGGAATCCCTTCTTCCATTGTCTCAGATCGTGATGCAACTTTCACAAGTCATTTTTGGACAGAACTATTTCACCACACTAGCACCAAATTGAAGATGATTCCAGGGTATCACCCACAAAAATATGGTCACATTGAAGTTATCAACAAATGTTTGGAAACTTAGCTTTGTTGCTTCACCTCTGAACAACAACATCGGTGGGAAAAGTGGCTCCCTCTCGTTGAATGGTGGTACAATACCTCCTACCACACTACATCTAAAATGACTCCATATGAAGCAGTCTATGGTCAGGCACTGCCAGTGCTCCTTCCATACACCCCTAGCAGTTCACCAGTTTAGGAAGTTGACACGATTATCCGAAAAAGAGATCAGATTCTTCACATTTTGCAGGACAATCTTCACATGGCAAGAAACCGAATGTAACAACAAGCTGATCAACATCGTTCTGAGTGCACTTTTCAAGTCGGTGGTATGGTTTTTCTTTATCTACAACCTTATAAGAAATCCTCCCTGAAACTCAAAGGGCGTCATAAGATGGCTCCAAAGTTCTATGGGCCATATAAGTTTCTTCAGAAGATTAGATTCGTTTATTATAAATTGGAACTTCCTTCTTCTCGTGTTCACCCAATAAAAGTGTCTCTCATCTTAATAAATTTATTGGCACCAACATCTGCACACAAAATGTTTTACCAAAACTGGATAATGAAGGATCCGTCATTTTGGAGCTGGAGGCCATCTTCAATAGACTCACTCATCAACTTCGCTCTCGATCCATCACAGAGGTATTAATTTAGTGGCACGACATGCAACCAGAGGATGCTACATGGGAACCACTCCTTCATATTCAACAACAATTTCCACATCTAAAGCTTTGAGGACAAAGCTTTTCTAAGAGGGTGGGGATGTTAAGAACCCATGTCAACCATTCTCTTTACTTTGTTAGTATATTTTTGTTGGACGCATATGCTTTGTAAGTCGTCCCATGAGTATATTGTATTATCCCACATTCATGGGGAGTAATAGATGTTTAGATCAGACTTAGTATATACATACATGTTTGTTATACACCAGATTGGCACCTCTCCGTCCGATTGCCGATTTTCCTCATGTTGGCACATAAAAGGACATCTATGGATTGAGGTTTGCCCAGAACACTATAGCTTGGCTTATTATGAAGTACACTCTGCCTCTATCGAGCTAATTATTTTTCCATTTTTGACATGTTAGGATGTATTCGCGACTATCCTTCTATACAACTCTCGAGTCATTCGCGGGTCTCCTTTGTAGCAAGTCGTGAATCTATGTATTCACGGGTTGCCCTTATGCATAGTCACGAATCATTCGCGTGTTGCTCTACTGAATACCCGCGAATGTGTCTCTTAGCATTTAAACATAAAACTCGCGTTAAGTAGAGATTAGTTTAGTTATTTAACTTAATTTCCTTAATTGCTGTAACTTCTTCAACCTTCAAAACTACCTTATTTCACCCATATAAATAGAGCTAGGAAAGGCCATGAGAGGGACTTGGAATTTATGCATTGTTATGCTGGAGGAATTGGGACTCTCTTTGCCCACACCTTTTCCCTGGAGGTCTTCCCCTTGTGTTGCAGAGCTTGGAGGCTGAGTTCTTTGGAGAAGAGAAGTAGCAGAACCAGATCAAGGTTTCGTGAGGTGCCAAACTTGAAGAGAAGGTATACTTGTACTTGTTTTCAAGATTAATAAAGATGTGATGTCCTTCTTCTTCCCAAACCATTGTTCAATGTGTGATTGAATCTCTGTTTCTGATCATACGATGATGTTATTCAGATCATTTGTTTCATGTTTATATGATTATCATTGTTTTATACATGGTCATAATGGTTTGAGGAAGGTATAACTTGTTTTGCAGGTCTCTTGGTGCGAGAGGAGCAAGAAGAAGATTGAAGAGAAATCTTGGACCAGCCTTCAGTTAGTCAGGTGTGGACCTTTCTCATCTCTGAATCTTGTTTATATATACTTGCTGAACATTGTGCATCTCTCTTTCAACCCCAATACGTTGATGGCCTCTTAAACCCTAGCCATAGGACACTTTCCTTTACAACAGAACTGGCGACTCCACTGGGGATAGCCTTGTCTGTTTGGGGTTTCTCTTGATTATTTTCAGTTTTTGCATTGTTTCAAGTCCTTTTTGCCACTTAGGAACACCTTTCCAGTCTGATTACACACTTCCCCTGCCTTCTTTGGGTAGTTTTTGACTTTTTTGGGGATTTTTATACCTATTCGCGAGTTGTTGTTCTAGACAGTCACGAATACACTCTTGTATTCGTGGGTTGCTTCACTGAACAGTCACGAGTCATTCGCGACCTACCCTTATAGACAGTCGCGAATACTTCTGGAAGTGGGGATTTTTAAAGTTAAATTTTGCTTGGTCTTTGCTTTGGGTAATCCTTGTTTCTGAGTGGATTTTATTTATAAATGTTGTTTGGCCTGTCTGGGTGCCTCTGTTGATCACAGTTTGTGCTTTTTCGGAAGCCCTTTGAGCCTTTTTGCTTGGATTGTTTACTGTTTGCATGCTGAAGTATTTTGGCCAGTTTGGGTTGTAGGTTAAAGTGTCTTTGTTCAGGCCTGTGTTCAGGATCTTGGGCTTTGTTTTTTTAGTCTGTCTTCTGACAGTGGCTGATTCTCACTTGCCTTTGTAAGCCTGCAGTGATTCTTGTCATTACTTGCACCCAAGCTAGGGTTCCTAGCCTTCCTTAGTTGGTTGTCTTTTGGTTCTGTTAGCCTGTGTGTTTCAGTTCTTTGCTTTTATACAGTTTATTTGATTCAAGTTCGCTCAAGTCTAGTGTATCTTAGGTGCATGCTAGAGTTTTAGCCTTTTATAGAATTTGGTTTGTTCTTTGTTCTTCCCCCTTGCCTCCTTTGCTTGGTATGATTTTTGGCTTATGTTTTTGGTCAACCTCTGTTCTTGACTTTGGTTTGATTTTCAGAAGCTTTTTGGTGTTGGTTTCCTTCTTCTTTTGTTGGTTAACTTCACCTTGCCAAAATAGTAGACTTGTCTTTTATACAAGCCTTCCTTTCCAAGTAGGGTTTATACTGACTTTAGAGCACTCTAGAGTTTGTTTGGTGGTTGTTTAGCAAAGTTCATTTTGCTTTGTTCTTGTTATCTGCATGCTTTTGCTTTGTAGGTAATTTTCCTTTTGCCTTTATAAAAGAAAATTAAAAAGAACGTTTACTTGTTTGTGCTACTTGCCCCCCCCCCACCTCTTTCTTTGGCTTGACCTTGTTGTACAAGGTACTGAGCGCCTTTGTTTGTAGGTTTAGATTGATACTTGGGACTTCTTGACCTTTGTTTATGTCAGTCTTTTTTCTCAGTCTTTTCATTCCAAAGTTGTTGGCTTGTTCACTTTTATAAGCCTTCTTTTCAAGCGAGGTTGATATCTAACTTTAGGGAGACCTAGAGTTTGTTTGTGGGGAGTAGAGTAGTTGTCTATTTGCTTTGCTTACAGTACTTGTTTGCATTAGTTCATAGGCTGATTTTTTATTTTTCAGTTATAAAAGAAAAAGACAAAAACACATGTTTGCTTTATATGCATGTAGATTAGGTTTTTAGTCTAGATTGCATAGAATATCGTTGTTTTTGAAAAAATATAAAAAGATTTGATCTTTTTTGGCTTTCAAGTTTTCTATTTGAAAATATAAAGAGAATAGTTTTTGCTTTTGCATATAATATCTCTTTCCTTAGTCATTTTGTTTCAATTTTGAGTCAAAACACCACCAATTTACCATTCCATTTCCTCTTGAGTAAGAAACATCCCTTTAAAATGAACGTATAATTTAAAATTTACTAGTAAGTTTTGTTTTTTAGGGGCCATACACCAACTAGCTTAGGCTAGACTTGTGGGCTAGGAAGTGTAAACTTCCCACAAGTTATAAAACTCAGATGTAGTGGACCTATCACTAGGTAAATCCTTTTCTACATTGATTGCATCTGGGAAGCTCCTCTCAAACGGGAGTTAAGCACGAGGCCGCATGGAGGCTTGGACAGAGGAGATAACCCTCTGAATCCTTGTCAAAACGTAATCCAGGACTTTTACGCATCTGGGGATTCTGTCCTAGACAAAGTTTCGGGCTCAGCTACCCTGCCCATGCGTACGAGTTCGGCTAACGACTATCCCCCCAGACTGTCAATTTAGTTAAGGTATCCTCTAGTCTCTTTGACATCTAGGGTTCATACACAGGTACACCGAAAGGTTATTTCTGGTTGACCTTGGACAGGCTTGGAAGGTAACCCTTGTGGAAAGTACAGGAGGAAGGTGGGTGATTCCTCTGCTTGTGCCTGAGAACCACCTCAAGGACGCCAAGTAACTATCTATCAGCTTTCTTCTGGAAAGTACATCTTATACCTGTTTGTCTATTTGGGCTTTAGGAATTTTTAGTGAGTGCTGTGTGGTTTGTCTATACTTAGTGGGCCTTTAGGTGTCTTCTTTGTAATTTTGGTTGACCATCAACCTCAGACTTTGTCTCTTGTTTTGAATCTATGGCTAACACCCCTTTGAACACCAACCAAGAGATCCCCATGATGGGAGCTCCTTGTCCTATTCCTCTCACAAGGAATGTTGGTGTTCCCTTGATGGCCACCTTGAATCTTCCGGGATTCACCCTAGGGCTTCCGGTGTGGTTGTTTTCCACTCCAACTGTCCTGAATGCTCCTGATGCTTCTCAAGTAAGCACCTTATATCAAGGGCATCAAAACACTGTCTCCCCTTCACCTGTAGTTAGTTCTCCTCCTCCTTCTACCTCATGCGGTGAAAGTACTGATACTAGTAACCGGCAGTCTAAAAGGAGTAAAAGAAGGAGGAATAGGAATAAAGCACAGAAGCAAGGGGGCACCCATTCAACCTCTGCAAGTCAAGTTGAACCTCACTCCCCAGCCTTGGTTATTCAGGCTGGGGGCACCCATCCAACCTTTGTAGGTCATGTTGGATCTAGTGACTCAACCTCTGGTGTTCACGTTGAGTGCACCCATTCAACCTCTGGTTTTCAAGTTGAACCATCCTATCCAACCTCTGTTGTTCATGTTGGAGCTATCCATCCAGCCTCTGGTGATCAAGCTGGTGGGATCCTTCCAACCTTTTCAGGTCATGTTGGATCCTGTCACTCAACCTCTGGTGTTCAAGCTGAGTGCATCCGTTCAACCGCTGGTTTTCAAGTTGAACCTTCCCATCCAACCTCTGTTGTTCAAGTTGGATCAATCCATCCAACCTCTGGTGTTCACGCTGGTGGGATCCTTCCAACCTTTCCAGGTCATGTTGGATCCTGTCACTGATCCTCTGGTGTTCACACTAAGTGCACTCGTTCAACCTCTGGTGTTCAAGTTGAACCTCCCCATCCAACCTCTGTTGTTCAAGTTGGATCCGTTCACCAGCCTCTGTTGCTCACGCTGGGGGCACACACTCAACTGCTGCAAAGCATGTTGATCCTAACCATTCAACCTCTGTTGGTCACGTTAACGGTGTCCGTCCAACCTCTACAAGTCATGTTGGACCCAGTCTCTTAGCCTCTGCTAGGCACACTGGGGGCAGTCTCTCAGCGTCTGTACTTCACGCTGGAGACCATTCGTCAACCACTACGAGTCATGTTGACACTGTTGACAAGTCTACCCATTCAAAACATAAGCTCAAGTTTCCTTGTAAGCTTTGTGAAGGAGACCACCTTACTTATAAATGCCTTTCTATTGCGGAGGTGCGAAGAGTTTGGATTCATGGTCATCTCATTTTTGAACATTATGGAGTCTCTCAACAACCAACCTCTCTTAGTGAGGTTGGACCCAGTCACCCAGCCTCGGTTGTTCACGCTGGGGGAAAACTCTCATCCTCTGCATGTCATGTTGAGAGCAAACAGTCATCCACTGCTAGTCATGCTGATACCGTTGAGAAAACTGGTCGTTCGAAGCATCATCTTAAGTTCCCTTGTGTGCTATGCAAGGGAGATCATCTTACTCATCTGTGCCCTGCTATCCCAGAGGTGCGAAGAGTGTGGTCCAAGACTCATGGATTTCATTCTTCTGAACACCCTATAGTTTCTCAACATCCTACTCAATCTTTGGTTGATCAAGTGGTCGAACAAATCTCAGATTTGGTTGATCCCACTCTTCTTTCGGAGAGTGCTCCTCATGTGATTGAACCAATGTCATCTTTGGTCAATCCCACTCTCCCTTCGGAGAGTGACTTTCACCAAGCGGTTGAATCGATCCCAGTATCAATCAATCCCACTCTTCATTTGGAGAGTGAAGTGTCTACTAGTCACATTTTCTTCACTGCCAGTTCAGAACTTACTAAACAAGGGGGCACTGAACTTGTTTCGGATCAACCCCCACCAAGCCCTCGGATTTCTTCCTTTGATTGGGATAGCCTAGTTGAGCCGCACCTTCCTTCTGTTGCACCTTTCCAGATAAAGGTTAAATTTGAACCATATACGATTGCTCGTTGTATTGTTGATGAAGGAGCCTCAGTTAGTATTTTGTCTGCTCGTGCTTGGCGAGGCATGGGATCTCCCAACCTTGTGTCGACTGCTAGTCAGTTACTGACGTTTGATAGAAGAACTTGTATAGCCTTGGGAATTCTTGCCCAAACACCTGTTACTTTGGGTGGGAAGACCATCTTAGTTGACTTCATGGTAATAGAAGACCCCTTGGACTTTAATATGCTCCTTGGACGTGATTATGTCTATGCCATGCAAGCTGTGGTGTCAACATTCTTTTGTGTGATGTACTTTAATCATCGCGAAGAAATTGTCACTATAGATCAGTTGGATTTTCTTGATCCGTCTCCTGACCCAACTAGAGACCAAGTCTTTCCTTTATTGATTCCCAGTGTTTCTGTAGACACTACCCCGCCACAGGTGAACTATGTGGCTTCTTGTCCTTTGTGTTCAATTGCTACTGAGAGGCAGCCTCTATTTTCTTGCTTACCTTCTCGGGACTTGGTCCCAGCAGTTGATCGAGTGAGTCATCCTATATAGATTGTAGAGCCTTCTCTCCACTTTGTCCATCCATTTGAAAGTTCAGATATGTGTCCTATCTCGAATGATTTCCTCCTTTCGGATGAAGTCTTCCTGGAGTCTTTGATACAGTCTGACCTTCTTTTTCAATTGTGATTAAGTCTAACCCTAATTTGCTTAGTAAGCCTTCCCTTTTTCTTATGTTGGTTTTTGTTGAGTCTTTTGATTCTTCATTTGAAAAGCAAGTCAGTGATCTTGATGAGTTTGATTTTTTTTTCTTATGAATTTCTCAGCTCCTGTGATATTGATTTTGTTCCTGCAGACTCTATCTCCCTTGGTTATTTTCGCTTCTCTTCTGAGGTTGATCTTATTGATTATAAACCCTCGAGCCTTGGTCTTATAGAATCTTCTTCGGTTGATTCTGCCTTGACTTTTCCTTTTGTAGAAGATAGCAAAGTCATAAGTGTTTCTGTCAAAGTGACCTGCATCGGATCGTTTCTTCTGATGTTGTTGTTTCTTGGAGACAGGATTATTAGTTGGATTCACAATTGTTTATGGGCCTCACCTTGTTGTTCAAGCTATAATTGCATTTGCATATGCCTTGCTCGCGCTTATGAGCCTGATGCCAGCTTCCATGCTTTTAGCTCGTTGTATAAGACCTCATCTTTGTTCTCATTGCCGCTTAGCCTTGTATCATTTTGCCTTTGCAACTTGACACCTTTTACCCTGAGGAGACGTTCCCCGAGTGTCCTTATCTTGCTCACTTTCCTTTCATTATGCATAGGTTTGTTCCTTGCGCTTGGAACTAGTTTCGCCTGTCTATGACACTCGTCTCCTCGCATTTAGAGCATTCTTTCTGCTCTCCTTCAAGCTCGTTAAAAACAGTAAGGAGGCCGCGAGTTGACTTTTCCAGACTCGTTAAAAATTCACGGAAAAGATTATGAGTTTCTTTAGGCCCAAGTCTAACTCCTCAAAATAGACTTGACTGCCGAGTAAACTTGGCCATTCAGGCTCGTTAAGAATATGTGAATGGGCATCCACATTGGTGGTAGGTTATCTATTTCTCGGACCATGTGGAATAGTACGAGAAAGGATCACTCTCTTTTCTACTAAATTGAGAAGAGTATTCTTAAGCTATAATTTTATCTCTTTTCCGGACCTGAGGGACTAAACTTACAGAAAAGGAACCCCCGGTATGAGCTTAGTTTTCTCTTTTTCGTGCTCTGGACCAAAACATGAAAAAGATTTCGAGTGTACTTTATGTCTTTGTCATGCTCGTTAAACTCTAAAGAACAAAGCATCGAGTTTATTGTTGTAAGCCCCATTTCTCGTAATCAAATGGATCTTTCTGAGTGATCTTGCCTTCCTTCACACTCGTAAAACTCAGGCTATATGCTGCTTTTGAAGGAGCGTTGGGTAGGTGGTAATTTAACCTTTTTCGGACCTTCCTGACTAATTACGAAAAATGTGTGCCTTTTCTTCTTTAGAAGTTAAGAGAGTTCTTCTTTGGTTTGTTTTATACTTTTTCAGCCTCAGGAAACTAAATTGTACGAAAAAGGACCCCCTTGGAGTCTTCTTTGGAGTTTTCAGACTCTCTAAACTATGAAAACACCGTCGAGCATGTACTAGTTCGGGCTTGTAAAATCCACAAATCGGTGCCTTATCAAGCATTCTTCTTTCTTTTCTTCGAGCTTGTCAAAAAATGAAGATGGTCCTGAGTTTGCTTTCTTGGACTCGTTAAACCTTTACAAGAAAGAAGGGAAGGGGAAGGTTTATTTCCATGTCTTTTTACATCATTGCAGCAAGTCTTGTTTCTTTGAACAAAGCACCAGTTTTGAGTCTATCAACCGTTGGGTCCTAGTCTTTTGAATTTATCCTGATTCAGAGTTTTCTTACTTCTCCAGTTGGTCTCTTTTCCAATTATATAGGGAATCTGTCAATGTCTCCTACATTGCAGATTTGTTTCGTTGGTCCTTTCGTGTCAAAAGCTACCTAAGTCACTTTTGTGTCGTGCTCATTGTTCAAGGATTAAACCTTTGGCAGCCATTTTGCAGTTTCCTTGACCTTTTGTGTCAGCCATTCCCTGGTATCAGTTCATTACATCGTGTCTTCAGCGGTCCTTTTTGTGAAATTCAGTACCATTTCCAGATCCAATTAGTCTTTGACTTACCTCGTGTTGGATGATGAAGGATGCCTTAATGCCTTCCTTCCAACAGATCTCTTCCTATCGACTGCAACACATCTTGCTCTGGGAATGAGATTTAGAGTTTTATGACAGTACCTTGGGAATTGTTGTCCTCAATGGCAATTTCCCTCACTATTGGGTAGTGGGGATACCTTAATGTCTCCTACCCAATGGATTCTTCAAGTGTTCGACTTCAAGTCCTTGTAATCACACTTGTTAGAATGTACTAGGTACCTTGGGAACCATTTTCATTAATGGTGGTTTCCCTCATGTTTGTTAACGGTTTTCATTATTGACCGGTAATCAAACAGCTTCCTCCATGTTTGACTTCAGCTCATTTATTCGCATGGTTAGGATTCGTACCTTTTTTGGGCGGTTTGGATTGAAGACCTTGGGACTGACAGTAGCATTGTCATCATTTTGCTATTGCCCAAGTTGCGCAAGACCTTGTTATACTTTATATGACATTTTGCTGAGACATAGATCCACCTTGTATTTTTGTGGCTATGATCGATTGTTGAGCATGGATCCACCTTGTTCATTTGTGGCCATGACTCCTTTAGATTTGATATGGCGCCTTTTTGCATATTGAGTGACCATGATAGTTTCATCAGTTATACATATGTTGGATCCGCCTGTATCTTTATGGCGATGTTTTGCATATGGACATGTATGTACCAGAGATCAGTTTTTCTGACATTTATCTCTCTTACAGGTACCTTCACTCAAGCCTTTCAATCTTGGATTCTCTGCTCTTTCCATACTCAGTTGTTTCCTTTATAATGTATTTCGGCTATCGTCTTCCCCTCTAACCTCACACATTAGGGGGCATATGTTATACACCAGATTGGTACCTCTCCGTCCGAGTGCCGATTTTCCTCATGTTGGCACATAAAAGGACATCTATGGATTGAGGTTTGCCCAGAACACTATAGCTTGGCTTATTATGAAGTACACTTTGCCTCTATCCAGCTAATTATTTTGCCATTTTTGACATGTTAGGATGTATTCACGACTATCCTTCTATACAACTCTCAAGTCATTTGCGGGTCTCCTTTGTAGCAAATCGCGAATCTATGTATTCGCGGGTTGCCCTTATACATAGTCGCGAATCATTCGCGGGTTGCTCTACTGAATACCCGCGAATGTGTCTCTTAGCATTTAAACATAAAACTCGCGTTAAGTAGAGATTAGTTTAGTTATTTAACTTAATTTCCTTAACTGCTGTAACTTCTTCAACCTTCGAAACTACCTTATTTCACCCATATAAATAGAGCTAGGAAAGGCCATGAGAGGGACTTGGAATTTATGCATTGTTATGCTGGAGGAATTGGGACTCTCTTTGCCCACACCTTTGCCCTGGAGGTCTTCCCCTTGTGTTGCAGAGCTTGGAGGCTGAGTTCTTTGGAGAAGAGAAGCAGCAGAACCAGATCAAGGTTTCGTGAGGTGCCAAACTTGAAGAGAAGGTATACTTGTACTTGTTTTCAAGATTAATAAAGATGTGATGTCCTTCTTCTTCCCAAATCATTGTTCAATGTGTGATTGAATCTCTGTTTCTGATCATATGATGATGTTATTCAGATCATTTGTTTCATGTTTATTTGATTATCATTGTTTTATACGTGGTCATAATGGTTTGAGGAAGGTATAACTTGTTTTGCAGGTCTCTTGGAGCGAGAGGAGCAAGAAGAAGATTGAAGAGAAAGCTTGGACCAGCCTTCAGTTAGTCAGGTGTAGACATTTCTCATCTCTGAATCTTGTTTATATATACTTGCTGAACATTGTGCATCTCTCTTTCAACTCCAATACGTTGATGGCCTCTTAAACCCTAGCCATAGGACACTTTCCTTTACAACAGTGTTGAGGCCAATGAAGGATAGATGAGTTTAATTGTATTGAGCTTGATCAAAGGAGGTTTCCTCCTCGAAGAGGCCTACGATCAATAAATTTCTTCTGTGTTTTTCTATTTGTATTATATGGTGCCTTTTTATTATTTATTGCAGGAGGTTTTTCCTAGTCTTACCCATTCCCCATGCGTTCGGGCCATGTGGGTGCACCTAGGGGTATAGTGGTAGAGGGATTGGATCCCTGGACCTTATATCACGCGAGTACCAGCCCAGTCCCTAGTTGTCGATTCCCGTAGTACTAAAAACAAACAAACAAACAAACATAATCATGCCCTTCTCTTGCCAAATAGTGTTACCCATGTTCATGGAAAGACTCTGAAACATTGAATTCTCATATCTTGTCTCATATAGTAGAAAAATAATTAAAGTTTACAAAAATATAATAAACAAAAAAAAAGTCATAATAAACATAATAATTAAACCAAGCACACACATAATGACAAAGAAGGTTTATCTTGGAACCTTTAAATATTATTCTTCACAAGCAATACAATGGACCATTACCATGGGCCCAAAAAAATAGTGACCGAGTCAAGTTCACCTAACAAGGCAAGACAGGGAGACCATAAAAAATCAATATATATATATATATATGGGCT
This sequence comes from Pseudotsuga menziesii, assembly GCA_001517045.1. NCBI lineage: Eukaryota > Viridiplantae > Streptophyta > Pinopsida > Pinales > Pinaceae > Pseudotsuga > Pseudotsuga menziesii. Next base: position 41,118 of record LPNX010226992.1, on the reverse strand, counting down.
TGGGATATAGATATTAATGATGTGTAAAAATAAAAATGCACTTCAAAATGATGGCTGAAATTAAAATTCACATTTCATTAATGATTTTAATTTTATGAAGTTGTAGTGTTTTGACGTATAAAATGGCAAATCACTATTATTTACAAATCAAATTTCAATCCAAAACTAGATGTCATTGCTTTTGTACTTATAATTACAAATACAAATACACGTATAAGATATGAGTTAGTACTTGTTAATACCAAGGAAAGCCACGAATACCTAGGAAGATGTCGATCACGCATAAGCAACAAAATTGAGCATGTATATATATATATATATATATATATATATATATATATATATATAGCTATTCAAACATTTCGTTTATGAACTTAATCTTATTTCCAATTAAATTCAAAATCATGAAATTCAACGTAACATAAGTAACACCATTTAATTAATGTGAAAGATATACATTGTTGTTATAATCCAATCTTGAAATAATCATACAAATTAAAAACTAATTACTATTTTTATTTTGTCGATAAACTTTCACGGTAAGAAAAAAGTTTAGAGGAGTTTCCCGAGCAAAGAATGCTCTGCAATTTATGTGGGCGTGCCCTAGAGTTGGTGCATGGACCCCTGCCGAAGGGTGGGGTTTAAAGGCTTCCTCCAGTTAAGAGTCATGCACCGTAGAGAGGAGGAGACCGTGTGAGGCTGGCTTGATAGAGCAACGACAACCTTTCGTTCCCTGCAGTGGAAGGATAACATGTCTGCTTCTTTTTCTTGGTATACAGTGGATCAAAACTTCTTCCACGACTTTACATGATTGTAACCCTTACTCAGGGATGGCACATTATATGCCCTTTGATTTTATTTAATAAATATCAAGAATAGGCTTTTTTCCTTCTGAAAAAAAAGAATGCTCTGCAATGAATGGATTTAGGTCAAGATTTTTATTAATTTGATAGGGTTAACAATGAAATAGGAAAATTACTGTATGAAATTGCAAATAGATATCAATCTGGCGATGACGAATATTCATGGAAATGTAGATCGATATCTTGGACGAATGTTTGGTTCTAATAATCATAAAAATTGTTTAGGTATTTGTAGGTCAGGTAAGCACAATGTGAGACCAATTATTATTTTAGGGGGAAATGCATTGGATTAAAATAATAATGGTGAATATTGTTGAGACACATATTTTAGGATAGTATACTGACATTAAATGAAGCCTTTAACAAAATATTGTAAGTTTATGCCATTGTATAAAGATTATGTTATAGTTGAAAGCTAGATAAATGTATAGAAGAGAATGGTATGAAGAAATATGGTATGTTATGGGTTAGAAAGAAGATAATGGTATTTGATTGGCTAGAAAGAAATCTATTTGATTGGCTAGAAATAGGAAATTGGTAGGGTATTTCACTTGGTTAGAAATAGGGAAATTGGAAAGTTTTTCAACTTTTTCATTTGATCAATAATTAAATGAATTAAAGTGCAAAGCTTTTTATTTGATTCATTATAAATGGGTAATTCGGAAAACTTTTAAATTTTCATTCGATGTATAATTAGATAAAATAAAGTATAAATCCATTCCATGTAATCATTATTGTTTAAATATGATAGAAATGGTCTCACAATGATCAGGGGATAGAGGATCCATAATGTAGCAAAATGTAGGGCAAGGTTGTTCTCGTGCTTGACTATATAAGGGTAAGTTATTGTGCCCTCTCCATATTGTAAAATTGATCCACCAACATTCCAAGGCTGTGCACAACTAGACCAACTTTCAATTGTTTGGTATCTCATAAGAGGGGTATGAGCAAATTATACTGATGTTGCGTCTCAATCTAGCTAAAATACTAGCATGTGTGTTGCATGATCTCAATCTATAACTGGTAGCTATGGATCTTGAGTTGGAATTTGATTTGCACCTAAATGAATATGCTCAGACTGTTTGAACATTTTTTTCTACTTTCACTAATGCCTAAGTTGTAGGCTACCCTACAGGAACTTGATCAAAACCCGAGTAATGAAAATATGGAACTAACAAGGATTCTAGGAAAGGTAGTGGTGGTGAATTTGGGGAATTCATGGGTTATGGGTATTTAATGGGTTCTGCAATGTGAGGATTTGTGTCTTGATTCGTGCCTGGAATTTGATAAGAGACTAGGTCTTGATATCATGCTCGAACTACTGCTTCTACTTTATTAGGTACTTCCTCTTGAGTAGCGATCTATTCCTTTGGTTCTAAGTCAATTAGTTGATATGAGAGCTTTGTTTATTATGGTGTATTTCCAACTTTAGAAGCAAAAAAAGTAGTTTCACCTGTTGTCATTAATAAGCAACATCCAAAGTAAAGGTATCGTCCACCTAGGAAGAAGCAACGGTGGAATAAATTGAAGATACATATCCAATTCCTGGGCCAGTGACATACTTTCAATTATAGAGACCCCAACTTTTCTTCATGTGGTTCTAATTCATTAATCCTAGAATAAGAAACAAACTAGCAAGCACCCATTTATTAAGCATACGAATCTAAGTGAGGAGCAATTAATATGGGTACCAAGTATAATTTATTGTTGATATAAACAAACTAAGAGATATTTTTATCTTTGAGTCCCAAATACGTTGATGGAATTTAAAGAGTAGCCATAACCACTTGTGCAACTTTGTCCATAGGTATTCTTGGGGAAGGGTCCAAAGGATAACAAGGGTCAAGTCCCATCCTCAACAAAGGACATTCAATAGCCAAACATTCCTCCCATCAAGTAGTCCATAGAAATAGATTCCCATGGTCAACTAGGAACTGGAAGAGGTGTATACAGTCCTGGTCGTCGATTTGGCAGTTTAGCAAAGGCACAAACCACGCACGATCAAATGTACTTGTTGACGTCGGATTTTAGTGAAGGTGTCACATGCCCCAATTTCTGAAACATTTTTATGTTTTAAGAAACATTATGTTATATTTTATGTTAAAGTTTGTAATTAATGACCAAGTGGGGTCAAGGATAATTTAATGTAATTGCAGAATATTTTATTAATAAATAAATGAAAGGTGAGACAACAGCTTAGGAAAGCTGTTAAATGAGTGTTTTACTAGTCGCTTGATGGAGGAGGCTGGGTTGAGAACAGATTGACATGTGGCAGCATCCTCCAACTACTTCTAGCTGTTGCAGGTGGCAACTTCCCTATTTTTGTGGTCATGCTTCCCCAAGAAAGTGGAACAAGAGCAGGTGGCTCATTAAATAAAAACTGACCCAAAAGACCTAGGCATGCTAATAAAACTTCCCATTGAAGACAGCTGAGGCTGCTCATTTTGGATTTGTGATCATTCTGAGTGAATGAAGTGCACAAGAGAATTTGATGGAGGGGACTAGCTGAAGTAAGTTTGAGTGGAAAAGTGTTGAAGACCTGAACTAGTGCAGCTATTCTAAGGTGAGTTCATACTGCTGCAAGCAGAACTGAGTTACTACTGAAAACTCAGTGGAGTTGCAGAGGATTTCTAGACTACATATCTCACCCAGTAATTCTATCAGGTGGACCAGGAGACAAGCTTGGGGGTCCTGAGAATTGCAGTCCAGCTCTTCTACAGGAGTTGGTTGGGAGGAACAGGTTCCTTAAGCTGTTGTCACCTCATCTATACTTCCATGTTTTACTTGTTTAGTTCAGTCATTTAATTATTTGCTGTATCTGGAAAGTTTAAGATTTATCAATGATATAGTATATTTTTGTTTTATTTCTATTAGGGATAGATAGGAGAAATGTATATGCTTTAAAATTTAGTAACTAGCTAGATTAGGATAAATAAGTAGAGAAATTTATGAGTCAATTGATAGATAGAAAGAAAATACCTAAACTATATTTTTCCACACCTTTTGCAAGGTAGTACTCTAGTATAGTAGGTTAGTTATTTTTCAAACAGTGGATTCAATAAAGTATGTATGCAAATGCAAATAGTTATTTTCTACGAGATTTTTGTATAAATTGTTTATAGGATTTCTTTTGTATTTTTATTACTTACTTAAAATATTTAAACAAATTAACAGAGACAGAGGCAAGAGCCGAAGTATTATACAGTAAAACCAAAAAAAAATTATATGTTATAAATCTAATATGTTAATAAAAAATAGATAATATAGAAACATGTAACTATTAAGATTTAGTTTAACTTAACAAAAACAATATATAAGGTTAACAGTTACCCAATTAGTGCACCTAAGTGGAAATGTAAAATTAGGGTTAACAGAAAAATGAAAACTAACTCTATAAATATTTAAAGAAGAAATAGGGTTTGTAAAAAAACGGTTCTTTTCATAATAAAATAAATTCAAAATTTATGAATATCAAAACCTAACAGTATATTCCAAAAGTACAGAAAAGAGGTAAAAGAACTGTTCTTTTCATAATAAAATAAATTCGAAATTTATCAATATCAAAACCTAACAGTATATTCCAAAAGTACAGAAAAGAGGTAAATTATTCAATTAAGATCGTTTCTCTATTTTATTCCAGAAATCATTACTGAATCAATAATTAAGTTACTATTGAAAGATGTTACTGTCAAAATCCCTTAAATTATAATTCATTTGAAGAAAAACAAACAAACTAATAATCTACTTAACCCTAAACCCTCAAAAGGTAACAACAATAAACATAGCTAGAATAATCACATTATATAATATATTATCCAAAGAGAGATATTGTTAATCAACTTTAAGCTGTTAAAATTCCTCTAAGATTCAAATAAAATTAAACAAACATAGTCTCGGCTTACGACCTTTTTACATCACCATTCAAGGCTTAAAAGCCTGAAATAAAGTATCTTAAATACAAACATAGTTCACTTAAAACAAAACATCTATTTCGGCTATGAAAGCCCTTCCAAAAAGAAGTTCTGCAAGAACATCCACTAGGGATTTTTAAACCATAAACAAATCCTCTTTTAACGGCTCAATGGCCTGTACAAATAGAGTCACGGCTTAAAGCCGGTATCAAAACAACATCACTATAATTCAACCGTGGCTGAAAAGGATCAAAAACTAATTCATTAAGTCACGACTATGAAAACCCACATCCTTCCTTTACAAAACAGCCACTAGGGCTTTGAAAACAAACAGAGCATCTAAATAGCCACAGACGAACAAGTAACCATAAATCACGCAGCAGAACCTTCCTAAAAATGCCATACAACAAGTGCAAGAGAACCTCAGGCGAAATCGAGGCTTACCGGGATGAATGCTATCATGGAAGCTATGTTGGTGGAGTCTATCAGAATCGAGCCATCATTTGAGAGCCTACACAAATCAAAACCCCAATTGTTAAATACTCATAATTCACAAAATAATAACTTTATATTGTGCAGAAGAGTTTTTAAACAAATTCGATTCTTACCCAAGGGAGCTGCGCAGCTGTTTGGACGTTGTGAGCCAACCGTAGCCTCCTTCAATAGTACCACGAGCTAAAGTAGAGCACTGTCAGAAGAAACACAGCTCGCAGTGTTCAAGTGAGAAGTCCCAAGCCATGATGAAGTAAGGCTCAAACCCACTCTATGGAACAAACAGTAAAAACATAGAACTGGTTACTCGCTACTAACTTTCTTTTTACAGTCAAGAACCAAGCTCACTCCTTCAAAACAACTATCACCACACTGTGTTTAGTGAAAAGCACTCATAGGGTCAAATCATCTACAGGAGAGACGAGTACAAAACTAGGGTAATGGTGCTGAAGATTATCACACAGATTCGATTCAGAAATTACTTTAATCTCTTACACATTGAAGGAATGACTCTGGCAAGGAAGCATACACTCAATGGAGTGATAGTAAGCCATGCAACTGTGAGCCTGCGGCTGCTCACTCCACAACTTTGAAAAACAAAAGAACTGAAATGCGATTTTAGGTTAAGGACAAACCTTTTCATTGCCTCCAAAGTCAACGAAAACCCTAATCATTGAACATCAACCACGTGTCCTCCAAATTATTTGCAAGTTATGGGTTTCTTGTTATAGTTCAAAATTCTCGTTTAATCCTACACACAATTTGTAAAGATCAAAACCATATGGTATCCTTTTACCTTAAGTTTCATTTCTTCATGTTTTGGTTTTGTTTATTAAACCAAAAACATCAATGTGGGTGGTAATCACGAGAGACTAGGGTCTTATATATAACTTTAAACCTTAACATTTGCATATCTATGTTCTCCCTCATGTTAAATAATGTTTACTATTGGTATTAGTAAGATACAAAAACAATGGAGGATGAACCAATGATTTATAAAAATACTTAACCATAGATATTTTGAGCTAGGATTTAGTTTAATCATGGATTTAAAATTACGAATATATGCATTGTAAACAGAAACTCATAAAAAATGAGATTTCATATAAAAGAAAATGAAATACTAATACTTGGTTAAAGGAGAATCATTAGAATAGAATAATTAAAGTTTTGGAAAGAACTTGAATAAATATAAATAGTACTATATACCAAACACTAACGATAAATATGTAGATTTGGTCACAAGTATGTTTAACATATCTTTCAGTTTATAGACGTCTTAGGTTACTATACTCTTAATGGCAGAAGGAGATCTGTCCATAAGATGCACCATCTAAAATTAAATACAAGTTTATAACTGAAAAACACAAAAAGAAAGTTAATTGAACAAGTTCTGTGACAGTAAGCATAACTGAACTAAATCCATTTCATTACATTAGTGTTTTACAAACATTTTTGCAGGTTTCTAACAATAAAAATATCAACAATACCTCTTACTTGGTCAAACTGCAAAACAAACAATTTAACTAGCATTTATTTCTATGCTAGCTGAATGATAATCTCGATCCGGAAATACTGGTAACAAAACTGCTTACCTGTTTAGAACCTATAATAGAAGCATCACTTCACTGCATTAGCTGTAAGCTAAGTAAGCCCCGATTTCAACTAAAGTTCTTTCCTATTTGTTATAAGACAGTTAAAACACACTTAGTATCAGGTTCAAATATAGTTTTCTTGCCTGTCATTTGGAACATAACTATTAAATTTAACATCCGTAACATGGTACTATCAAAGTAAACAAATAAATCATTTAGAACTAAAGTTTTAAAATGTTAATACCACTATTTGAAATAACCACTAGCAGTGATTAATCCTTAGACGGTGACAAATGTGAACATTTTATGTTACATGAAATTTTTTAAATTTTCACGAATTTTTGGGTTATTACATGTGGTATCAGAGCACAAGGTTCAGACACTAGGCCTGAATGCGGCTCAACTTGCATAAATAAACAGCGAAATTAAAACATGCATACTGATTTTTACTTTTCTTTTGAAATATACTTCCAGAGAATTTTTCTGAGTTAATTGCAGGTATGGAAAGATTGGAAGAATATGTGGATGAGGAGTCCCCATTTACTGAACGAAGTAATTCTAAAAGAGAACCCATATAAGAAGAAATAACTAATAACTCTTCTGAATTATTACAAATAGTCAAGGAACTAAGAACAAAGATGGAAACAGTCAAAAAGGAAAATGAGATAATTCTGAGAGCTCAGGAGGAGTTGACTGAAAGATTTTAGAATGAAGAAAAAGATAAACAAATAGAGTCTGAAGATATGTCTTACCAACATAAAAATAAAAAGTCTAAACCGTTGATGATAGGATTCTTTGTTTGTTTGGCATATATCATAGCAACCATTGATGTGGGTTGTTGCTCTGGTATGCCATACCATTGGTTTTGTATTTTGATAATCACCTTCTGAGGCCATGACTGATATGTACCGTGTATATCCCATAGGTAGGGTTTACCGAATAGGGCGTTAGTTACGGAAAGAGGTGCCACATCACAGAGTACTTCATCTTTAAAAGGATTAATGAAGTAGGCTAGTCGACATTATCATGTGATCCTTAGTTCCTTCCCATCCTTCATTCAACTGATATTGTAAGGCTGAGGATGTGGAGTGGTGACAAGACCTAATTTCTTCACAAGATCTTCAGAAACAAAGTTCTTCTTGCTATCATTATCAACAATCAGATGTAATGGATTGTTCTAAACCCATATCCATGTATGAAATAGGCGCTCTTGTTCCTCCTCATTGATGATGGTAGAGGTTGTCGAAGTGGTCAAGGTCGAGGCCAGGAGGGTTGATGCATCTGGATCAAATTCTACCAGGGTTCCTAGTTAGACAACTCGGATGTCGACAATTTTGCCAAAAATGTCTTCTGAGCTTTGCATTCTAACGTATCATGCCATGATGAACTGTGATAATCAGATCATTTTTCAGTAGGGTTCTATTTGTTGTGATCCCTCTTGTATTTCTAAAATTTCTTCTTTTGATGATCAGGCTTGGGCAGAGTCTGCTGAAAAGGATTCTTTAACTTGTCGCAGTCTGCTGGCGACTTCTTGTCGGATGTTCGACTTGTTGTGTTATTCGTGAAACATATCTTCCATTTTTGTTTAGATTCAAGCTTGCAGGAGTAATGAAATACATCCACAACCGTGCTGACAATCAAAAACTCCATCTCTTGCTAAATGTACGAGGACAAACCGCTGACGTACTTCAGGACAATCAATTTCTCTTCTTCTTGGATATAAAGCCTAGCCATGAGACAGTAAAACTCATCGATGTAACTCTGTACGGACTGGTCTTTCCACTGCCTTAGATGCCGCCACTTCTTATACTGTTGTTCAAGATACTTGGGTGGGTAGAACTCCTTTCAGACATATTCGACAAATTTTACCCATGTGTCGATGGGGTCTTCTTCTTTTTCCATTTTTGTCGATAGATTCTCCCACCAGCAGTGTACAGATATTGACATCTTCAAGGACGCAATGGTGATCTTTTCCACTTCGGAGAGTTGATTTACAGCGTAGAAATATTCCAATTGTTGTACCCAATTGTCGACGGATTCCACATCAATCTTTCCTTCAAGGTTCAGTATGTCCAAATTCATTTTCACTTTGAAGGGGCTGATTTTATCGGAGTGATGTTGTGTTGAGGATTCCCCAAAGTTTACAGTGACTCTCAGGAGAATCTCGCTGAACTGGGTGAACATTTCGATTCGTTGGCGAGCCAGTACTTTTTCTATGAGTTGCTCTATCTCATCAATTGCATGTCTACTGTCTATTTCTTTGGTCATATTTTCTAAAGTAGAAGGAAGTGTCTGCTTGTGTTGTTGGGCTTGTGAGCGTGTTTGAACAAGCATAAGTTAAATAACTTCGATGGAAGTGCTTAAGTAACGTAAGATCTGGACAAGATCTTTCTCTGATACCAATGATCCAAGTCGTGCCCAAGTGCACCCTGGGGACAACAGTCGGTTGAATGAGTCGAGTTCTATTGTGGATGAAGCATATAAAAAGGAACAACAAAGCAGAGAACACACTAGGTCGACAAGGAACATATACACGGATAATATGCAAGAATTCAAACCAATTTATTACTTATGCTCCATGAAAGATGGAAGAATCAGATGATGATCAGAAGGATGCCTATATTACATAATGTACATGCTTATATAGAGGATGCTGAGACGTTTGGGTGAATACCTGCTATGTTCAGTTACAAGAAGTTATAATGATCATAAGTTCAACCGTCGCAGAGCATGTTGGTATGATGTATTCGAGGCGGACCTGTCGGGGGTGAACCTGTCAAATGCGAACTTGTCGACTGAACCTGTCGAGGGAAAACTTGTCGAAGGTGAACCTGTCGACTGCTGGTTGCATCACTTAAACTTCAAACATAGTGCAAGCATTAATGATGAATGAAAGAGTTGTGTATTCGATTGCTAAACTTTTAACTTTGCAAAGTCATTAATAGTGGCAGGATGAATTGTAAATTTGTTCCTTATAAAACCCTTCGATGAAAAATGATTATTGGAGCCTTTGAAAATAATGAATTTTCAAGTCTTTGATATGTCTCTTTATGATTGAAACTTTGAAGTTCGAGCAACTATCGATAATGATGGAAAGATATTTTCAACAAAATCTATCACAACATTAACTTTATGTCAGTTATGCCTATGTTTTTTTGTACTTTAGCATTGTTATCATGTTACCTTTGATTTATGAATATCAAGAAGCTATTTTTCCCATTTGAAAAAAAACATGCGTCCAAACTATTGATCCACATTTTCATAAGTATTAGTTTGAAATAATAGTCGCCATCAGATTGATATCCATTTGAAATTTCATACTGTAATTTCCCTGGAGAACATTCTTTATTTGGGTAACTCTAAACATTTTTGCTTACCGTGAAAGTTTATTGACAAATAAAAATTAATAATTAGTTTTTAATTTGTATGATTATTTCACAAAGTTCTAGACATGCAAGTGATGAGCAACAATCTGTTCATAAACCAGGGTGAGATAAGAGTAAGCACATTTTGAGGGCATTCAAGATTGGATTGTGCCAACAATGTATATCTTTCACATGAATTAAATGGTGTTAGTTATATTATGCTGATTTTCAAAATCCATAGTGTTTGATATCTTAATTTATGGCTAGACAATAAGATTAATTTCATAAACAAAATGTTTCAATAAATATATATAAAAACATGGCCAGTGAGGCTTTTGTTGCTTCTGCGTTATCGACATCTTCCTAGGTATTTGTTGCTTTATGCAAGTACTAACTCATATGTATTTGTTTGTAACCACAAGTAGCTCAACAAGGTCATCTAGTTCAATCTCCCCATAAAAAAATATATCATTTTGTGGATTACTCATTTCTTTAGCAATATATAATAGTCAATTAAATTTAAAAAAATAAAAAATAAAATAAAAATAAAAAAATTTAAATGTGGGGTCTTAAGTGGTTGGACTTAATATTATAATTAGAAGCACATAATAAGCATGATCATTAAAACACCACATACATTTTGATAACAAAGGATTACCTTGAAACACCAATGAGAAAACCAACCATAATAATATATTTATTCTTCTTAACCAATTTGGATCTATTCTTCCTAACCAATCTAGTGAGGTCATAGCCAATGAAGCCATCATCGACCACACACAAGCCAACACCAACCTCCTTAGACACCTTACAATGGAGTTGTTCAAGACATTAAACTTCTTCACAATCAATACCATATGCCCAAAACCCATGAAATATAACCATACATTTGATTCTTTAAGCGAGTGAAGTTTACCTAACTCTCATTCATCTCATGTCACCTTTGAGCATTGTTGTTTACATGTACTTACTACTCTATTTCAATTTCACCTAATTGTCCATCAAATAAAAAAATCTATAAGCCTTCCAACTTCTATGTTTCTAGAAATCAAAGTAAGAAGCATCCATACCCTATTTTGCTTTTCAATTCTCTTAATGGTCTAAGCTTTTGCATTATATCATAATACTAAGATAATGGTATAGACTTGGCATAATTTGTGAATTTTTCATTTAACATCAATATTTATGTATCCCAAAATCCATGTACCAACATATTCAAAATCCAGTTTTTCTTAAAGAAAATTTGTATTTCTTTTATTATCTATCTATACCATAATTTTTAATATATATATTTTATATTCTCACTAAACCATATTTACTAATATATATAATTATTAAAATATAATATATAAGTATTATATTATTATCCTTTTAAACTATTATATATATAAACTTATAATATATTTTTAAATAAACTTACTTAAGCTTATACACCCCCCACTTTAATAGTGACAACCATCTATTCCAAAAACACCTTCCATATAAACAACTACAAAAAGATGAATATCCAAACAATATATGCATCTCATCTGAGATCTATGTTTTCTTTTAAATCAAAGTCACTCTTGTTCACATTCTTTGTCATGTCCTATGATATGAGTAAATATTTGTTGTATATATAATTACACTGAAGGCATTCAATAATGGAGACATAGTCTCGCTAGTGTAGCTTTGATTCCTCGTCGGTCTGGCGAATGGGATTAGGACATGTCTCATGTGATGTGGCACGTCTCTTGTATATTTACAGTGTGGGATTAAGAGCAGGATTTCAAATACTTAATGTGTATCATGGGAAGTCGGATAACATCATCCCTTGCCAATGAGGAGGCAGTCATGGCGAAGGGCGTCAAGCACCAACTCGTGAACGAAGGTAAATCCTCTGATGCCCTAACTTTCACTCATTTATATAGGCATTTTCCAACTCTCATGGGGCCCTATTGCATTGATAACAAATGGGTCATGCTTTATTTGTTGAGTGTCATATCCAAGGACTAGAGAAAAGAGAAGGTTGAAACCCGAAGGGATGACAGTCACTTCACCTCTACAATCTCAAGCCCAGCTTCCATGGGGGGGATTCTAGTTTTTCCTCAAGCAAACAGTCATGTGGAAAACGGTAGGGTAAGGAACATGAAGATTCGGGTTCTCAAAACCCTAGACCAGGACAGGTCGCTTGCAGGTGGGGTGCTTATTCTGTCTAAGGACCCCGTAAATGCCAAGGCAACGACTCTGTGTGAATATATTGAGGTTTCCCAGGAGGTGTCCAAGGTCATCAAGAGTGCACTGGTTAAGGATGTTTCATATGCCTTCCAATGTATTGAGGGTCGGTTCATTAAGTTTGATAAGGATCTAGATGGTTTTGCAGTGTGAGAGTCCTACAGGGTGTCGAGGACAACGAGGTGTCTGGTTCTTAAATTGTGTGAATTGGGTTGGATTTATAAGAAGGTGAAGGAGTATGTTTATGAGACTGTGGAGCGAGGGGACATTGAGACGATTGGTATTGTGGGGAAGGATTTATGTGTAACATTGTAGGAATAGCTCTCGGATTACTATAAGTTGTAGGTAGTGTTGGAGGGATAGGTGCATAATCTGATATCAGTCATGGATGAGGGGAAGGGGCTGAGGAATTATCTTTCCTTGCGTAGGTTGATGGTCTTTCTTACAAAGCTGACTTTGAGGATAAGACTTATGGATGTTTTGGTTGATGATTGCAAGAATTCGAGAGGAGGTCCAATGGATGGCACAATCCACATGCATGCCCAACATGGTGATCCACTGGTTCGATATTTCATGCGAAGGTTGCTGACAAGGGTTTGTTCTATGTTTTTTGAGATTGTGAGGAGTTGGGTTCTGGAAGGGGGGTTGAATGATATATTTTTCTGATTTTTGTGTGGTCAGGAAGGCAGTGAAAGCGGAGGCCTTGTGGTGATATGGGTACCAACTCCATACTGGTATGTTGCCATCTTTCATAGCATAGCCTCTTGCAAAGAGAATTTTGAGGACGAGGAAGTTGATTAATTTCCTTTGTGTTTGTTGCAAAGATTAGTGTTGGGAAGATGCAACTGTTGAAGCTGCATTTGCAATAGGAACCTCGACAAGTAGGGGAGGTCTTGGTTATGGGGAAACTGAGACATTGGAAATATTGGTTGTCAGGTAATCATTTTTCTATGCTTTTTGCCTTTCATTTTATCATGTTGCTTTTTTCGGTCTTCATTTACGCTGCAGTTTTCCGATAAAAGTTTGGCCACATGATCAAAATCACAAGTATTCTTTCAGCCCGATGTACTGTTTTAGACAATAGTTATGCTAGAAAAACATTCAATTGTGATTTTAGTGCCTTTGAATTCATAAAATTTCCAAAATGAAAAATTTAATCCTTGGAATTTTGAATTTTAGTCCTTAACTTTTGGTCCATGGATGTAATTTATACAATCCTTTTAATGATCTTATTTTTTTTATTATCTTGGAGATATTTGACAGTGGATTTATTGTTGGTTTGAATTACTAGAGGTTTAGTGTTAATTTGAGAGTTTCAATGTGTAAGTTGTTCATAATTGTTGTTCCCAACAGAGTTTTCTCCAACAATTAAAATTGCAACAACTCATTAACATTGCAACCACATACACACATCCCTATGCATGGATTCATGTGGAACAATTCTCAAATTATTTTCCTCTATGGATTTATTACAAATTGTTTCGCATGAATGCTTTAACTCATGTTTAGTGGTTTCTGAAGGCATTTCAATTTGAGTGAAGCTCCTTGCTCTCCAATTGAAGTTTTACACTAAGAGAACATTAAAGGAAACTGAGAATTACCTAAAGAAACCCATAAATGTTGACTTGAGACTTCATGTGAGCTCTCTTAGGACAATTCCTAAGATTTTGGGGGAAACAAATCTTAGAGAATAACTTTAAGATAATATGAATATTGTTATGGGTGATGTAAGCTACTTTCTGATATTGAATTACAACCAAAATCCTCTTCAAATGCGTAGATTTTCATAATTACAACCAAATTGTAGTCCTTTTTAAAGAGAATTTGGAGAAAGAATGATTTCGATTGCAAAAAGGACAATTTGATAAGCCATGTAACCAAAAACAAAATTACAAATGATAGTTATATACTCTGACAACTCCCCATATCATGTTGAACAATTCATAGAAAATTGTTGGAGTTAAAGAGAAAGTTGGAATTCAGATAATCATTTGCTTCGATACAAGAGTTTGCTAAGAAAACCTTATCAACAAATGAGAATTAAAGAAGGTGCTTTCCAAGATTCACCTGAAGCACAAGGTTACCTGAACTCGGTGACAAACATAGATCATAGTCCCAAAGATTGAGAAATTAGTAGGAAACTTATAACATGGGATGAATAATGCAATTTTGTTTTTTGCATGGGAACTGATATGAGGGGTTGGGGAAACCAATTCGATTTTTTCCTTGTTTCTTTTCACTTGGGTAATGGAAGAAACCATTCCCATTTTGATGCCATCCTCTCTAGGAATGGCTGGAATACTTTCTAAACTTTGATGGTAGAGCCAAGCCACTCCTGAGGGTGTTCGTCATATGGTGCTTTTAGCTTGTCAGGAAGTCCTTAGATTCTTCTTGTCACGCTAGGAGCCCCTGCACTCTCATGATTGCATGGATGAATATGTTTTCTTATGTCTAATTTGAGCACTTTGCAGGTGTTTAACATGCTCCTTTATTCCCTCAATTGCTAATTTTGGTTGCATGACGAACACTATGCTCCTTTATTCCTTGATTTTAAGGATAACATCAATTCGCTGTAAACTTTGATGGTAGATCCAAACCACTCCTGGAAGTGTTCCTCATTTGGTGCTTCCAGCATGTCAAGCAATACTTAGATTCTTCTTGTCATGCCAGGAGCCCCTACACTCTTGTGATTGCATGGATGAATATTATTTTTTATAAGTATGATTTGAACACTTTGCAAGTGGTTAACATGCTCCTTTATTCCCTCAATTGCTAATTTTGGTTGCATGGTAAACATTATGCTCCTTTTGCTATAGACATGCTCCTTAATTGCTTGATTTTAAGGATAACATCAACCTAACATATGGAGATAACCCTCAATCCAGTGTTTGACATGGAGATTGATGCATTGCGTTTAGTGCTAGATAAGACCTTAAATTGAGACTAGGTAAGATTTATGGCCTTCACAACATTGCAATTAATGGAATATGCCTATTACTATTTAATAAAAAAATGCAATGCAGAAATGAGGACGTGATTTCTCACGGTTCGCTATGTTGTGAATAATTTAAGTGGAAAAAATTTCATTCCACACAAAACAATTTTACTATTGTCACAATAAACGCAACGTTGTTGGAGTGTCACTTTGTGATGACCTTAGTCACATGGTTCTGGTTCATGTTTGCATTCAAATTCATTGACAGTGAAATTTGGAAAACATAAATTTCCATTCCAAGTTTTCCCACGTTCCTATAAACTTCATAGATTTATAATCATATATTATAATATTTGCTTTTAGATCATGGTTCAAATAAAAGGGTGGGCTTTACCAACCCGCCATATTTGATGGTCGATCGGCCCCCCTTTACAGCCCAAATTCCAATGAATACAACTTAAATTTGATAACCACCGTTGTAGTTAACAAGCAACATATGTGGTGTAATGATGATGTCCTTGGCATAGTTATATGGAGGTTCGGGTTTCGAGTCTTATGCAGGGTATTTTGGTCTTGCCAACCAATTTTGGCCTTTCATGGGTGGACACTTGTCACGCTCAGATTGGGCCACTTGTCGGTCTAAGATTGGTCCACTTGTTTCCCAATCATATTCCACATCATCACCCAATCGGTTTCCACCTCATTTTCCATGTCAGCGTACTATACCATGTGGCGCCTTGTGGGAGTGCCACCTCAACACCCATATAGTATAGATGCCACGTGGCCCCTTTTTTTTGCCCCAAATCTGTGCAACAAATATTGTTTAGCCGATATTTCAAAACATCATAACTTTTCTATACTTGAGTGAATGAATGTCATTGGACTTGGATTGACGAGATCTACGTCTTGACGTTGGCGCCACTGCATTTTGATTAGTTTATAAAATGATCCATTCAGAGATCCTTCTAGATCAATAGATCTCTAGCGCTTGAACATAATGTGTTTCACAACATGCACATATTTCAAATTAAAGGGATCGTAGATCATAATGAAAATACCCATTTAAAGGCATAGATATCCAACACTTGAACATAACAAAATATAACACTGAAATGAATGCATCTCAATAATTCTATTAGAGCATATTGCATTTCTCACTGTGCATATTACAAATTAGAAAGATCAAATCATTGAGATAACATAGATCCATAATATTGGATCCCTTCTAACAACTACCCTTCATCTTAAACCATAGATCATATATCTCCATCACTTAAACAATATAATGCATTTCTTAAACCACAAATTGCAAACTAGATGTATTATAGATCTTAATGCAAATCTCCATATTGAGAAATAAATAATAAATCTCCCAATAATTGAACATAAAGAATTTCCCAATACACATTACAAATTAGAAAAATAAAATTGATTAATATACATAAAAACTCATAAACCTAGATAATAGATTTTAAAGCATGTTCGAGAGCAAGAAAATAGAGAACAATTAATAATAATTTAAAATTTCAATTCGTATTTGTGTATATATAATTAATAATAAAAAGTTAGTAATCTATGTATATGTATAAGCCCTTTACTTCCCAGAAAAATAAAAAATAAAAAAAAATCAAACTTTAATATAAAATCAATAAAGCAAATTTTATTTACATTATAATATGCAACGTGATTCAAAATGACTAATCACCATTTAACTTTGGAAAAAAAATCACAGAATTATGCCATTTGTTCCTCTTATTTTTGGGTGGAGTCATAAAATAAACAATGAGGGATATCTTTTTAAAAGTAGACGAAATGAATTGTTTTAGTTTCTCTTCATTCACAATGGGTGTTTGTTATGTCCCCGACAGGGGATATATATGATGAATCGCTCAGGTGAATTAATTTAGGAGGTAGGTTAAAAAATTTGGCATTTGAAATGTTTTTGGTATAGTTTGTATCAAATTTTTTTAGAAGGATTATTTAAATTTGATTTATCTTGCTTTCTATTCGTCTATATAGGGTGATGTATGCCTCGAAATTTGTATCCCAAGACCCGACGGCGAGCTTGCGTAAGCAGAAAATGATCATTTTCAATCTCTTACCCTGTCCCTCTGACAAATCTGATAAATGCTGCTCTGACGCATTGAAAACTCCTCTTCCTCCCTAGCAGATTGCATGAATGCTTTTCCCTGCAGCGTGTAGCAATTTGCATCCTAATTATATATATATATATATATATATATAAGTGATATAACATATCGGTTCATAGCCATTTAGTAAACAAGGAAACGTAATTGTCTGAATAAAATATATCACAATTTCCTTCAAATCTCTGATCAATTGAAAATGTTGGAATGGATATAGTTGAATCATTAATGATAATAACTGAAGAATCCTTTCAGTACCTAATACATGTCCATTAATTAAATATATTACCCATTAAATCTTTCAAAACCTATGAAATCCTTTCAGTACCTAATAAATGTTCATTAATTAATTATATTATCCATTAAATCTTTCAGTACCTAAGAAATGTCCATTAATTGATTATATTATCCATTAAATGATATGGAGATTGTGTAAAACTAGTCAAAATTAGTCAAAATTCCAATTGGGCACAATATCTTATTATTATTATTACTTCTCCTACTCAACTATCTTTGTTGTGCAGTGTTCTGGGCTGGTGATTGCTGCTGACAGTGTATCTGTGTTTATTTAGTCATGGTGTAATAAGACAATCTCCTTGTATTTAATATTTTCTACCTCTAGTGATTCACTGGGGATTCGATGTGCATGTTCTGGACTATTCAATTGAGTTGAATAACTCCGCCCCACTTGTAGTGTTTAATGGATCTTCACTAGTTTTTTGCATATCCATTGGCAGATGAGGGAGTCGTAAAGAGACGGGAAATCCTTCTCTTTGTTTACCACTATTTCAAATTTGCCTGGTAGACAATAGACAATAGAGACAATGTACATGATGAACTAGGGTTTTTGACGGCCCCTCTTAAATTGCCAAAAATTGGTTTGCCAGAATCGACGAAGTGGAAGAGTCTACTTCTTGAAAATCGGTGATTAGTCTGCTGGTGGCGTGCACTGCATTCAATGGATGTAAATTCAGATTGACAAAACTGAGAAGATGGCAAGTTTAGTTGTTTAAATCGTTTTACAGTTTTCCAGATTTCTGATCGCGAATACAAGTTTGAATGAAGGTTGTTGGCGCATGTGTTATAATATCAATGTCAACTCAAAACAATACTAATTTTGCTCTTAAATATTAGAATTCCTGGCAGACGTAGGCCACTATCGGTCAACATGTCTTTGACTAATGTAAGCCAGGTCATATACCTTCCAAATTTCAATGTGTAACCTAAAAAAGCTTGTGCAATCATGGCGACACATTATTTTGTTTTCTTAATAGTGGGTCTTTAAACCGACGCATTAATGTAACCTTGAGGCATCAATGTAACCTTGAGGCGTGTGCTACAACTTATGCCAGTTGGGTCTTCAATCCCATTGCACCTTCTACAAACAGTGATTATAACTTATCGAATTAATATGCCGGTTGGGTATTCAATCCCATTGCACCTTCTACAAACAGTGATTATAACTTTTCGAATTTATGGATTAAAAAGTTGGGAAAACCCAATTGAACCTTTTAACATCCATTATTATTATTATTATTATTTCATAAAAAATAGTAATTAAAGTTTTTATCAATTAAATAAGATTATTACTTAATAAATTTATAATTTTTACTCTATGATTGTTAATTGCAAGTTTACAATATGAATATCTTTAAACTGTTACATATTAACCTAAACTACACTATGATTTTTCTTAATTAGATTGGAGTTAAGGTTGTTAAATGGAGGTGATTTGAGTGCCAGCTATGAAGCTCCCTCATATTGATGTTATAAATTATATGATTTTTCATGTAATTAGATTTGAAAAGACCCGTGTAATGCCTTGGATTCATCACTTCCATTCCTTATTAGTTTTTACTTGAGTTTGATTCATAGAAAGATCGATGACATCAACTCGGACTTGATACAGATGGATCCACTTTTGGCCACTTTTGACCTTGTATGTCCATTGAATGAAACTGGGGTTGGTATTTTCCTACGGGATAAACTTTATCCAAACTATATATGATGCTAGTGGTTCGTAATGGTTCGTAATTGATAATAGTGCTAATCAAACCTGGAACTGTAACTGGCTATGGCTTCTGCTACCTATGGCCTATGCCTATGTGAATGCCCAGAACTGTAATTGGAGATGGCTGCTGCTACCTATAGTCTATGCCTATGTGGACGCCCTAGGAAATTCTAGTGCACATATATTCATAAAGTGTCAGTCGAATTAGCAAGCAAATGAAGTGATCGTAACGGCGAAGCATTAATTTCTTGAAGTTGTTCGAAGCGTTCTCAATACTTAAATGCTAGGTTCGTGGTAGATTAGGGTTGCCACTAATGCAGTAAGATCAAGAGTTGTCTTCAACAATATTTGATCCTTATCATAAGTAAACAATCAATGGATGATTACAGTATGAACCATATATGCTTTCCATACTTGCACAGAGATGCAACAAAAACCACCTTGAACAAAAACCACCTTGAAATTCGTGAACTGCTTTAAGAATTTTAGGTTTAGCATTTAAATAGGTTGGCGTCTTACTGCCGTCGTGTGGTGAGAAACATAAAACAAGGTAGACACCGTCTTCAATCAACCAAACCAATGGAATGCTCGAAAATTGTTATTTTAAAAATTATTATTTTTTAAATTTCATTTCTTATGTTTACACAATAATTTTCTTTCTAAATTTAAATTCAAGTCTGAACTAATGTCCTCACTCAAGAATATATGTAGAAGACAATAATATTAACAACACATTGAACTAACTTGTCATGTCCCAGACAAGGGGATATATAAGAATTGTTCACGACTATTATTTGGAGTAATTTGATTTTTTGGGGGAAATTATTTAAATTTTGATTTATCTTGCATTCTATTGGTTTATATAGGTGACGTAGGATTGGGACTTTGTGCCCCAAGACCGGTCGGCGAGCTTGCTTAAGCATAAAATAATCATTTTGTGCTAGACATCCTACCCTGTGTGGACTAAAATACGGTGAGCAGAGTGTGTTAGTTGTTTTTATGTCACCGACAAGAGGATATATACGATTCACCCAGGTGAATTAGTTGAGAGTTTGGCATAAATTTTTTTGTCTTTTCTAAAGTTTTTCCTATAGTTTGATTTTTGAGTGTATTAAAGAATTTTTTTTAACTATTTTTTTCTTTGTTCATTGGGGTAGGGCAGCTGACACTTCTGCACACTCTAGGGTATGGGAGGCTATGGGATATGTGCTAGATCAAGCTTAGGTTTGGAGAAACCTTTATTTAAAATAATGTTCTGAGCAACCTCTGTCTGGATCACAGTATTTTATATGCCACCAAGTCTTTTTTATGCCCTTCATTAACTCACTCAGTCTTTTCTATGCCCTGCATTAACTCACTCAGTCTTTTTGATGCCACGCATCCACTGTGGGATCGCAGCTCATAGACACAGGTGCCCAAATGATTCAGAAGTTCACACCTGTAAGGCAATTTCAACAGGTATTTTTTCTTGATCCTCTTCTAATATCCTGAAGTGTTTTCATATTAAATTTACTTGTACAGTACCATGATCTGCATTACAATTTTTCATACATGCTGTATGCACTTGGCCAATATATGGACACGAGATGACCAGGTAGATCGAAACATGCCACTATGTGGCCAGGGTGAACGAGGATTTCTTTCAGTGTGTCCTGTATGCAGGGTGAACAAGGATACCAATGAGGCATGTCTCATAGGAAAGTTGGAGATTTCCAATTATTTTTCTGAAGTTTTAGCTGCAGTTTCCCTCATGTTTATACGATAAAAACTTGAATTGAATCCATTGATACTAAATCTGGGCACAATTTTTGTTTGGTTTTCAGTTGTGGAATATATCATTTCAGAGTGCTTGTTTGAGGTGCTCCCCGAAGAAGAGCAGAAACTTTGGCATTCTCAATGTTATGAGGTATGTGTCACTAAATCATTACAAGAACTTCTTGTGGCATTCTCACTGTTATGAGGTATGTGTCACTGAATCATTACATGAACTTCTCGTGGCCAGATTTTGTACATTTCAATGTGTGACCATGGTAACATGGCACTGATCAAAAGCAAACTATCATCAATCTACCTTAACCTGTAATTTACTGAGAGCTCTTTCATCTACAAGAATCTGAAACATGGAGTTAAAAAAAGTTCTATGTTGTGGCTCAGTATATTGGGATTTTGGGCATGGCATGGGGTTAAAATTGACCTATTTTGTGTTAGGTTATAATGGGGATGGCATATCCAAAAATTTGATACCTATGGGTGTATAACAGATTTAGCAAATTTGGGGTCTATTTAGGTTATTTACAGATTTAGTGTTTAAGGTTAAGATGGTTTGGTATTTGTCTTGGTATTAACAGATTTGGGTCTATCTACGATACTTTATTTATTAAGCATAGCAAGGGATTCAAAAAAATCAATAAATTTAATTAAAATTTCCCTTCGTTTTTTGCAGTATCAAAATTTCCTTGTTTTTCATAAAAAAAATTCCTAACTCACTGCCATATCTTGATACACTAAGTACCAAATTTACACACAAAAGCTAGTTCAAATTGATGATATATACAAGTTCCAGGTTTATTTATAGTTGCATATTATAGTTATTTAAATATAGTAAGTAAACTAATTTGTGGCCCTTTTTTTCATTGCATTTTATTTTTCTTATACAGAGCACCTAACAATATGGATTGTGTTGGTGTGTATTGAGATGTTACTTTAGATACTGGGAGATAGGATACAAGGTTATCATATATGTTTTATGATTTGGTAGGACGATCACTATTAGATGGTATGAATTTCATGTAGATTAAAGTAGGTCTCTGGGTGAATCCAGCGGTACCTGAACTCATGAAGCTTGCAAAGAGCTATGGGAAATTTTGGTGCACATGATAGTTTGATAGAGGTATTTATATTAGTTTTACTGTGTTGTAAATCTATGAACCATATGAAACTCATTTTTTGTTTAATTGCTTGAAAACCCTATTGCAAAGGCCACTCAAAGAGTTAACATAGCTGGAATCAACCCTCCAGATATGGTCCTAACCAACCCATAGAATATAACAAATAGATATTATCCTGATTCACCCTTCTAAGCTATGCTTTATGTGACGAAGGACCACACTGGAAAATCCCTAGGAAGCCCTGAAATAAATGCCTCTTACTTCCATTTATGAATGTTGGACATTACTCTT
Organism: Pseudotsuga menziesii; assembly: GCA_001517045.1. NCBI lineage: Eukaryota > Viridiplantae > Streptophyta > Pinopsida > Pinales > Pinaceae > Pseudotsuga > Pseudotsuga menziesii. The sequence continues at coordinate 18,406 of LPNX010226992.1, read as the reverse complement.
ACTTTATTTAAACGAAGTGGATGGAGGGTTAACTATAAAGTATGTGAATGGCTCTTCCTTCATATATTTTTTCTTCTTAGCCGCTTGCTTTAATCTTTTACGTCAAACATGCACGCAAACGAAGAAGAGAGAGAGTGATAGCCCGGATGAAATAGTATCACTATAAGACAAGGAGGGAGGGACGATACATATATTTAGGTATATTCATTCCCAAACGACTCCTAACGCGTGCATGAGCGAGTCACCGAGAATGGTCTATGCTCATGGACCTTCATTACAATGAAATGGTGGGACCGAATCTTCCCAAACACACACAGTAAGGCTATCAAAGGACATCGGTCGAGCACTCACTACTTACCCAAAGCCAGGCACGCAAAGACAGACACTCTGGAGCACCGGGTTAAGGCTGGGAGTGAAGCACTTTATTTTGAGACTTCGCTTTGGTTAGGTGCTTTCCATCCCGAATCCTTTAATCCCTTCCTTTTATCACTCTATTCTTTAGACTGCTAACTCATACTTTAGACCGCTAACTCATGGATGGATTTTAATCTTTTCCCACTATCATTCCGTGTGCTATGGCATGCCAAATGAACATGACAATTATTACCCTCTTCCTTTCGAATAGATACATTACTAACCTGTCTCTAAATGGAAATAGTTAACCCTGGAAATCGTTCATTAGCTATAGTACAATTTCCATCCCATAAAAATTGGTAGCCCTCTGATCCTTGACAACAAATAAAAAACATACAAGATATATGCCGGACGAAAGCAAGCAAGTCACACGATTAATTTATATATAGATGACAGCAACAAGCGAGCAACATGATTCAAGTGCAACTATAATATGCAACTATAACTAATTCATGTGATCAGCAGAGAAGCGGGGAAGAATTATGCGAAGACATACTGCTGAATGAGTGAATTCCTCAACCAACCAGTGCCATAGATCGCTACTTGAATATTGCTATGAAGAACTATAACTACTAATCTAACCATCAAAGTGCCCTACTTGACTGTGTGCTACGAAGAACCCCAAAATTGACCTAAAAATAATAGAGCAAGTTGTTTTCACTCACTGCATACAACAATATCATAGAGATTGATACTTTGTAGTGACGTTTGCATACAACATTATTAAGAGTTTTTTCTCCCTTCCCTTTTTTTTTTTGCAAATTTTGATCTGTTAGTGCCATTGTCTACAAACTAATAGACCTCGGTTGACCATACCAAGTTTGCACCTTTTTGATGGTGTGTATATAAGTTTATAATTGTGTTTATATGGCTTCTGACTTTATATAGTCGTTGCATGCTCTACATTATGTGTTGGCATAGACTATTTATTTATATGCTCTACATTATGGACACTGATCTATGAGTTTATGAAGTCTAAAAGCACTACTTAGTTAATCTACAATTTTTGAATAGGTGATTTGCCAATAGTTTCTACCATGCTATAACAACATAGCTTCCATAAAGATATTTCCTGGAACTATAAATTGATATAAATGTACTCTATATCTAACTTTATAGTAACTTTGTATTTGAATTTATAATATGGGGTTTCTGTATGTGCAATGCATTAGTATCTTTTATTATTGCTACTAATTGTATAATTCTTTTCACCTGAGCTTAAAAAACATGTAAGTTCAAGCCATCCAACGGACCAACAACGAAGTCAACCGTTGACTTCGTTGTTGGTCCGTTAGATGGCTTGAATGTAAGGATAGCCATTTTTTTCATGTGATAGCTTTGCAAAAAAAACTAGTTGATAGATCTATAGTTTCTAAACCTATGATATGTTGTATGGTTTTTGAATCTATAATGCAAATAGATGTACAATGCATCTTAATTTCCAATATGATTTTTTTTTTGCGTAATTACATAAATGTTTACAACATTGATTACATACATTTTTTTATTTTGTTAATTTTGTAAATGCGGCCCTGCTACGTTGTCCATGTATTTCAAATGTAGATGTTTTTGTCAGCAATTTTGCTAGCGCTTCATAGTTTTTTTAGCAGCTTCGTTGCTGTAGTCTATTGCAAAATCTGTTATGAAATAATCTTAGGACATTTTTTACTATGCAGATCTATGTTTTATGATTCTGTAAATGCACGCACTGCTTCTATACATCTTCCATATAATAATTTCGCAATAGCTGATGGAACTATAATTTCTAAATATGAGATTTAGGGATGCATCCTTCGCAAATGTCTAGCTCATAGAACTCTTCTTATTGAATCTAATCTGCAATGCTTTTGTCGAAAATCATTTCTATTAGACAAATTAAGTGACTTTGCTACTATTCCTTTATATTTAGCTTCCAGATTTATGTTTTTTTAGTTTTCAAAAAATATAGCAGCTAGTTTTATAGGTTTTGAATCTGTCATTTTCGAGTTTTTTCTTTGTAAATATATAGCTTATTAAATTATGCTTACGGAATCTACAATACATGCACATTTTCAACTCATCTAAATTCTCAATATGCAAAAATAAATAAATAAATAAAATTGCCCAATTGTTTTAATGTCCTTGAAACATGTCTTATCAACATTTTGCTATTGTTGACATGTGAATCCTGTACCTTCCAATTCATTCATGTTTGCTACCCTTCGCTTTTTGTCACTATCTACTATTCTATTGTCACAGACATTACTCCTTGTGGTTCTTGTTTTAGTTGATTTTTTTAATTCTTTATATACGATGTTTCGTTTAGATGTTCAAAATATTTTAAAGAGTAGAAATTATTTATAAAAATTAAATAATTAAATTAATTGATTTTATTATTATAATTGATGTTTATTAAAAAAATTTAAATTATAGGTTTTGCTACATTTTATTTATATTTATATATTAAATATAAATATTTTAATAGTAAATTAAAATGTTATATCCAATATAAATACTAAATATTAATAAATTAAAAGTCAATATTCAGAGTCTATCGGAGCAGGCTGGAGACATCCTTGAGGGGGTTATCGGTCGCCGTTAATGGAGTACCTTTGTGCATGACCAGAAGGTACAGGGATGGCAGGGGGGTGGGTCACAATGACCGTACCACCCCTGACCCCATCATCATGACCTTCTTACCTTCCCGATGACCTTCTTCCTCTACACGGCGTTTAGCTTGGGGCTCCTTGGTTTCCGCTTTGTTTGGTAGGGTTCCTGTGGGCTAGCGGCTGGTGTTTGCTGCAGATCGATCCTTTCTGTCAGGTATTGTTATTGCTGTGGTGAGTGTGATGGAGGACCTGGAGATGGTAGATTATTGCAGTGACCACCTGGAGGCGCAGGATGTGTGGGGAGTGCCAGCTGGAGGTACAAGGGAGATTTTGGAGGTATTACCAGGGCTAGGAACTGTTGAAACAGGACCGACCGGTTTTGGGCTTGAGAGACCGGCATTTCACTTCTCTCCGTCGGATTTCCTCTCTTTCTCACCCCACAGACTACCTACGGGGGGATCTGAGGTTTTCACTGAGCGGCAGGCAGATTTTCTGGGTAGTTCGAGTTGGCCGGAAGAAGGGGTTTTCTTTTCTCGGAAAGTAGGGTTTCCGGTGCCGGCTCTGGAGGAGGGTTTCGAGGCTGTCGAAGATTTTGACGGTATTGCGGCAGAGGGGGTGGCCAAGCAAGTTGAGCAGGCTTGTGGTGAGAGGAGCGGTGGATTCGTAGATGGGAGGGGACCGCTGCTTGTTTCAGAACACAGGGGTTGTGCGAGTCCTATTTGGGCTGATGGGCGATCGATTGGGGATGTGGAGCTCTCGACAGAGGCTGTGGAGAAATTAAAGGGTTCTTCTAAGAGACGCAAACGGAGATGGGTAAAGTCTAGACCCGTGGGCAGATACGCGGTGGGAGACGACATCGCTTGGGATAAGGTTTTAGTGATGTCGCAGAGGACGCTGGTGGGTAGAGTCATGGGAAAGATCTTTGCTCGCAAGACGGTGGTGACCTGGGTGGAGGGTACCTGGAAAGAGCTCCTGGGTTATTCTCCGGAAGTGGACATGTTACTGCGCGGCTGGTTCACGGTGGTGGTCAAGTCTGAGGAGGATATGCGAAGGATCCTGAACAAAAACTGGCAGATGGGTCATTCTCCTGTATTGTTGAAACCCTGGCATCCTCTCTTTGATGCTAGTCAGGAGAGAGTAGACAAGATACCCATTTGGGTTCGGCTCCCAGGGCTGCCCCTTCACTTTTGGGATCCTCTACATTTCAGGAACATTGGGGACATTTTGGGAAAGTTTTTGGAAGTGGACTTGACATACCTGGAGACCCATTATAAACAAGTTGCTCGGATCCTGGTGGAGGTGAATATTAGGGAGGGTCTTCCTGAGACCATTGTTCTGGATTGGGGTCCGGACACAATCACACAGTTGTTGGATTAAGAAAATGTGCCCTTCAGGTGCAGGAGATGTCGAGTCTATGGTCATCCGGCTTCGGAATGCCGACTTCCGAAGCGTGCCTTTAAAGGAGGGAAGGAAACTGAGAACCTGCTTGACTCAGATGAAGCTCCGGTGGAGGTGGCTACAATGGAACATGTTTTGGGGTCAGAGGACTCTGGTCATGAGAAGACTAACGAGGAATTGGAACCTATCAGTCAAGAATCAGAAGAAGAACCAGCTATTCGTGAAGTTAGTCCGCCGACTTCAACTGCCGTGGAAGCTATCTTTGGACCAGAGGAAGCCGAGGTTAATCCGGGGCATCCAATCCCGGGTAAATCTTCTTTTACCTTTTCTCCCTCTATTAATTTATTATTAAATCAGTGCTCTCTGGCTGGACTTGACTGGGTGGAGGGGCTCAAAAACTTGACATTATCGGGCCTTCCTTTTGATGGGTCTGTTGCATCAAAAATTAACTGGGATTGGGTTTCTTCGGCTCTGGGGGGTGTCCCTGTTGAGCCTATTGCTGCACCCACTACTGTTATTACCCCTTTGATGTCGGACACATCCTTGATACCGGAACCGGACCCAGGGAGGGGGGGTGAGGACCTTCCTTCTTCGCCTGAGACGTCTGATTCGGGGTACTTCCTTCGTTCTAGCCTGAAAAAGAAGGGGGGGGGTCTGGGGAAAGAACAGCTGCCGGAGCGGAAAGGAAGGGGTAGACATTCTCATCTATCAAAGGCTCAATCGCGAGCCATGGCAGATCTGAGGGAGGGAAAACAACTCTCCATTGAAAGGGCACTTAGAGCGGTGAATGCCCGGAGATCTGTCCGGAAATGAAGATTATGTCCTTCAATTGTCGGGGGCTGGCTGGACCCACTAAGAAATCAGCCTTCAAAAGGGTGCTTACTCTTGAACACCCTGATGTGATTTTGCTACAAGAGACCTTAGGTTTAGGTGATATCATCAAGGAAAAGCTGGAAAGCTGGATGACTGGATGGTCGTTTGTGACGCTGGATGTTCGGGGGCGTTCTGGTGGCTTGGCTGTGGGCTGGAAGCTTAGTGTGGTGAAGATGGTGAACTCCTGGGGGAGAGACTCTGTTCTAGGAGTCGACCTCTTCTACCGATTTGGGTACTAATCTTTCTGTGATAAATGTTTACAGGCCTTATTCGAATCGTGTCCACTTTTGGGATGCACTGTTCCAGGACCCACTTTTTAGGGGTGAATCGGTTGTTGTGGGAGGGGATCTAAACTTCACTCTGGGTCAGACTGAAATTTGGGGTCCCCATGCAATTGCAGATCCTCAAGCTGGGTATTTCCTCCACAGACTGGTTGAAAATAACCTGCTGGATATAGAGCCTATTAAGCTGAAGCCTACTTAGCGG
>LPNX010226986.1:707669-728790 GCA_001517045.1 Pseudotsuga menziesii | reverse complement strand
TACCCACTTAGACATTAATTCATTTATTTTTGTCTTATTTGCCTAGTTCATGAGTCCCACCATGTGCAAGTTGCTAATTGCCTATCCATATAGGTCAAACTTGCCATATTTTACTCATGTAGTGCTTGGGAAAGCCTTAGGAATCAAATCTGCTTTATTCCTGGCCTCCTAGACGCCCTTCTGTTTTTTCTGCTTTATTGACTGCTTTTTGAGTGTTTTAAGGCACATAGGAAAGCAAGACTAGGTGAGGTGAACTTGTTTTCTTGCCCTTTCATCCTCCACTCTTTCCTCCATGAAAAAGCATGTATGATATTCCATTCCACCACTCATTATCTTGCCCATGTGCCCTTTCCAATTCGTGAGCCTCATGACGGATTTGGGATCAGCTTTTTACACCTATGGGGGATTTGCCTATTTTGGGTAAGCCTGCTTTATGCTAGTTTTGGATGCCTCCTTATGCATTCGACCTATTGATGTATTCTATATATTCAGAAACCTATGTTATTACAGGGTTGGCTATTGTACACTGAGTTAATATAATTTTGTGTTACAGCTCCATATTCAGTCTCCATTGTTGACAATTTTGCATGATCAATTGTAATTTGTTGTGAGTGAAATTAATCTATTGGTGGTCAGAATTTCTACAGGAATGTGTTCCAGAAGGAAGTGATTACTTTCAGTAGACTCTGGGAAGAAGAAGAAGCTCAACTCATAAGAAGAGAAGAGAAGATGGGAGCAATTGAAGATCAAGCTCTCACCATCCAAAGAAGATACCTCAAGCAATGAGGAATATGAAGAACTCAACTCTTGAAGAACTTCTTATCCATCCTATCATTTGGATAAGAAATGATGCTATCATGAATGAAGAAGACGATGAAGCTGAAGACTCAAGAAGGAGTATACCCATGAAACAAATAAAGATAAGTATTCAATTGTCATTTCATTATTTTTTTATGCATTTGTTTATATTTAGTTATTGTATTATGCATGATAGGATGTTTGCATTAATGACAGTATACTACTAATATGCATGTGATGGGTAAGTAGCTCATGGTGCTATACAACTCTCCATTGCTACTTATCTAGAATGAAACCTCTTTGCTGACATATTGGATTAGTGCACAATCTCAATGTTGTCCTGGTAGAGATGGAAGGCATCTAGAAAGTTTCGGTAAGATATGGATGAATGTTGTATTGGCTAAAGTAGTTGCATGATCATATATTTATGCATAAGAAATTGCCGGTATAAATATTCCTTATGAAATATTCTAACCATACAATTGCATTTGACTTGTAGGAAAGACCGCATACATAATCGCCTACAAGCAAAGAAGAATGAAGACTTGTTCCGAAGAACAAGTGACGAAATTTCAAGACAAAGATTAATATGATGAATGCAGTGACATCATTGATGCAGAACCTTCCAGCCATGAAGAACTAAATAAGAAGAAATGGAAGACCAGTTCAAGAAGAATGATGTCAGGGCGTATTATCGAGACCTGAAGAGAAGTTCATAGTTCCATCATGCAGTAGATGGAAACATCATGGGATACAAAGCAAGATTCGTAGCATGAGGCTTCTCACGAAAGCAATGCCTAGACTACAAAGAGACATTTGCAGCTTAAACACATACATGATGAACCTGATGAAGATCTTAACCTTTTCTACAAGGTTGAAGATGCAAGTCTATACACTAGATGGTCACATAGAATATTAGTAGCATAGGAAGCTACTTGTCACTCCGGTACAGAGTGTTTTCAGTGCATAGAGCACAAAAGACAGAGGGAGTATGATGCTTCACTTCAGAGGGAGTGACTATAGAATATCTAAGGTTTGACATGGTACGACAGGATGGGTAGATTACTGATGACTCTAAGCTTTACTGAGAGTAAAGCAGATTCCAACCTTTGCTTCAAGGTTGAAGACAGAAGACCAGTGATGCTCCTGTTATGTGTCGATGCACTATTGTTTTAGGCATGGAGGTGTGGCAGAGTACAGATGGGATCTTCCTTGGACAAGGGAAGTATGCAGTACAGATCCTGAAGAGGTTCAGGATGACGGACTGTATGACCACACCTATGGCATCGAACATGAAGCTATTAAGTGATGCTTCATCAGAGTCGATTGATGCTACGATGTATCGTCAGATGATTGGGTCCTTGATGTACCTGACGGGTACAATTGATTATGGGCTCAAGTATGATGTGAATCAAAAGATTAACCTAGAGGGTTATGTTGATTCAAATTGGGAAGGTAGTGCCGTCGATAGGAAGAGTACTTCAGGATGTTGCTTCAGTATGGGATCAGGTGTGATCTCTTGGTTTAGCAGGAAGCAATCCTATGTGGCACTGAGTACAGCTGAAGTAGAGTATGTCGCAGCTTGTTCAGCTAGTTGTGAGGTAGTATGGCTATGGAAGCTACTGTATGATATATTTGATCTCCAGTTGGATGCTACTTGTATATATTGTGACAACCAGGTGAAGTTGTCAGAGAATTTAGTGTTCCATGACAAGTTGAAGCATATCGAGATCAAGTATCACTATATCAGAGATATGGTGCAGAGAGGAGTAGTGAAGCTCCTGTATGTTGCGACGGAGGAACATAAAGCTGATGTATTGATGAAGCCATTGGCTAGGCTGAAGTTTGAGTACTTCAGAGAGAGACTTGGTGTTCTCTAGATCGAGGCTTCCTCCTAGGGAAAGTGATGAGTCCCAAAGCCATTCTGACGAGTAGGTCAGATGTAAGGGCTGAGCCATTCTGTCATGGTGAGAGGATTTGGTTCCTTCCATGTCAGATATGAGTGCTGAGATCCATAGCCATTCTGATGAGTAGGTTAGATATAAGGGTTGAGCCATTCTGTCATGGTGGTAGGGTTTCTCCCTTCCATGTCAGATATGAGTGCTGGCCATTCTGTCGAGTAGGACAGATGTAAGAGCAATTGCCATTCTAGGAATGGAGGCACCGGGTCAGTTACCAGGAACACTCACTGTAAGAACTGAGTAGCCATTCTGATGTGATAGAGGGATGTGTTCCCACTTGATCAGATGTAAGGGATGAAACATTCTGTTCATGGCTAAAGGATTAAGTTCCTTCCATGTCAGATGTGAGTGTTGGCCATTCCGACGAGCAGGTCGGATGTAAGGGCAACTACCATTCTCCAGGAGAATGGAGGCGCCTGGTCAGTTACCAGGTAGCTCAGTCGAGGAGGACTGGGGTCCATTCTGATATGATTGCTGGGATGTGTTCCCCTCATGATCAGATATGAGTGCATGCCCTTCCATCATTGTGAGCAGGATGTGTTCCCGCATGGATGGATGTAAGTGCTGAGCCTTTCCACAGATGATAGTAGGTGTTTCCTATCATGTTGGTGGATGTGAGTGCTATGCCTTTTCACAGATGATAGTAGGTGTGTCCTATCATGCTGGTGACTGTAAGTGCAGTGCCATTTCACAGATGGCAGTAGGTGTGTCCTACCATGCTGGTGATTGTAAGTGCAGATCCTTTTCACAGATGGTAGTAGGTGTGTCCTACCATGCTGGTGATTGTAAGTGCAGATCCTTTTCACAGATGGTAGTAGGTGTGTCCTACCATGCTGGTGATTGTAAGTGCTGAGCCTTTCCACAGATGGTAGTAGGTGTGTCCTACCATACTGATGGATGTGAGCACTGTGCCTTTCCACAGATGATAGTAGGTGTGTCCTATCATGCTGGTGGTTGTAACTATTTATCCATTTCACAGATGATAGTAGGTGTGTCCTATCATGCTGGTGAATGTGAGTGCTGGGCCTTTCTGATGTGATTATAGGATTGGTTCTTATATGATCATATGTGAGTGATGGGCATGCCTTTCTGATGAGTAGGTCAGATGTAAGTGCTGGGAGAAGACCTACATGAAGGTAGGCCTACAACCAGCATGAAAAAGGGTTGGCTCTGTAGAACTTCCTGTGATGAGAAGAATCTTGAGATAGCACCAGTGTTGATCCAAATCGAGTGATGATCTAGATCCAGTAATGATGATCCAGTAGTAATGATCCAGATCGAGTGATGATCTAGATCCAGTCCAGTGATGATGATCCAAATCGAGAGATGATCCAGATCCAGTGATGATGTTTGATGATGATCCAGATCGAGAGATGATCCAGATCCAGTGATGATGTTTGATGATGATCCAGATCGAGAGATGATCCAGATCCAATGATGATGTTTGATGATGATCCAGATCGAGAGATGATCCAGATATGAAGATGAATTGAATACAAATATGACTTGAAGACGAAGATGACTTGAAGACGAGATGATCCAGCTGATATAGAGAAGAAGACCAGTGCTGAAAATTGTGTCGAAAGAATACCTTCCTAGTTAAGAGGGAGTGTTGATGTATATGTAACTTCAGAATGTATTCTTCTATGTATCTTATGTATTGTAACTCAATGTTTATTCCAGGATGTTCCTATTATGTATTTGAGTCATGTGATCATACCCTGATGTTCCGATCGGGAATATTAATAATGTAAACAAGTCATATCAATTCATTAGGTAAGTCCCCACAGTTTCGGGGCACTTGAGTTATTATACACTAATTAAGGTGTAGGCTCGAGTAGTAATTGTTAAGTTGAGCCTACGTGTGAAAATGCAATTCAAGTAAACGGAAGAATATAAATAGAGAGTGAGAGTCTCTCTATTTATCACATATATATCACATCACTTGCTCTCTCAAGTGTGGCGCACTAGTGAAGGAGGAAATTACTGGGACAAGAAGTCTACTGCTGTTGGGGAGATCTCTTACTGTTTTGGTGCTGATTCTTTCTCTAAGGAAGTTGCGGGGTTTTCTCCTTGATGGTTTCCCCGAGGAAAACTCTTTGTGTCTCTTGTCTCTTGTGATGTGCTTATGTTTTATTGCTGTGCTTGTTGTTCTCTCAGTGAAAAGATCCTAAGATCATAATTCTAGCTTATTTGATGAAAAACTAACACAAAGGAGAATGACAGATCAAGTCAGAAAAATACTAGATCAAGATAAAAACTGATAGATTGAAAGTGAGAAAGAGCATAAAAGGTCGAAAATAATTCATATCTAAATAGATCTAGAAGTTTCAAACCAAAATCGACTGAGTCAGATAGCAGATCTGATTGAAGGGAGTTGGAGAAGGAGCCTGGATTCAGAGAAGATTTGAAGAACTGAGGAAAATCATATCGACTGATACATACATTCATTCCCCAGTGGAGTCGTTATATTTGTTAGCAGGAATATTTCACCTTCTGCAGACAGTAAGGTGTTCCATTAGTCTGAATGGTTCATATCCAGAACAAATGGAGGACAAAGGTTGAAGACCCTCCCTGGATGCCATAGATACCTGGAATGTGATGTTTCAATAGTAACCCTGTGTACCTGCAATCATCTTAAACATGCAAACACATCAAAGCCCCTAGAATATGATCTACTAATCCATGTTAGTGACTAAGGAATCTAACAACATACATGTGAAATCAAACAACAACAATAATGTGGGATGGAAATCAGCTTTGAATTAATATAAAAATGGAGAAGTTTACAACCAATCAAGCCTTAGTGTTGACATGCATCTCCATGAAACCAAGCACTCTCATCCCCATAAGCTCTGACTTTAGCTCTCTATTCTATTCAATGGCTTGGGCCAAGTGATCAATCCAACATCATAACAATACCTTAAGAGTTCTCTCCCTCAACCATAGATATGAGCTTGTATTTATTAGGCCCAATGGATAGGGATGGTTGAGAGATTAGTGGATGAGGTGGCCTCTAAGATCCTAGAATGAGGGATATCGAGCTCAACTGACCCACAATGATAGGGATAAGGGAGGACACGAAACTCATGATCTAGAAGCCTTGAGAAGCTTCTCTTTTTCCCTTTTTACCCAGGGTACCATGTTTCCCCTTCAATGACAGAGTGGTTCTGGTAAGAAATGCTTATGGACTAAGGGGCATAAGCGGTGGCACCACTTGTTGACAACAAGGGATAGGCAGTGAAAACAAGGTGTCGCTCGTAGACAACAGGGAAAGCGTGGTGCTAGGAATTTTCATGAAAGATTGACAATTAGCATGGGTTTCCACTTCAAGTGATGGGATTAAGGGAAAATAGGTATGTCAAAGGTCTTATCACATGATGATGACAGGATTTTGGTATAACAATGATTCATTAACCATCCACAACTAATTGCCTCAAAGAATGAAGAAACACCACAAGCTACTACCGATAGGAGGTATGAATGAAGTGGTCTAGAAAAAAAATACCAGATATTTATTGCCATATTTCCAATAAATAACCCATCCATATTTTGTATAAAAAAATAAGGACAAATGCTACAACAATTTCAGAAGGTGCCCATATCAGGGAAGCTGCAAATTTCACAAGGGAAAGAGTGTTAGATAGATTTCCAGCTGACACATAGATACACTTGATAAAAACATTGATAGCCAACCATTTCAGAGTGAATACTTTGAATATCCTCATCCTTGACCTACACCAACAATATTTACTAGCAATGAAGAAGGCATTGCTTGCAGATAGTCATGTTGTATGTACAAGAGCAGATATCCAGTTTGGGAATGGTATGGTTAGATAAAAAAACTTGAAACATGAAGATGATAAGATGTTTCTAGATGCTGTAAATTAAATGTCCAAAAGATATGTAATAAAATATACATGTAATTGGAATAGTTCCAACATCCACATCATTGTATAAAGATGACAGTTTAGCAACGCACCCTAGGAACCTATATGTTCAATGTTCTGTCATCTCAAATCAAGGTCTTCAACAATTTCTCCAAGCTTTCCATCACCAATTTCACTTGAAGGAATAGCACACCGTAATTCAAGTTACTATAGAAACACACCTTTCTCTTCTTATGCGATCATTTTATTGAATTGTCACCTTTCTGTGCTTATACATTTTATCTCAGGCATATTTCTTCATCCAAACCTTTCATTTCAGGGCTGACCATGGACTGAAATCCAAGAGTTCATTGTTGTTTCAACGATTTCAAGAAAAACACCTACAGTAAATGATGAATGACACACATTCGCTAAGAGGTAGTAGGTAACACACCCACATTGCAGTCAAAATAGTTTGAACAGGGAAAATACATGTGTTCTACAATGGTGTTACCCCTCCTTTGTCCAAATATGCCATAGAACAGACATGCACATACAACAAAGGAGGTATTTGAAAGGTTTGTGAAAAAGCTCAAACATAGCGCTAAAACCATAACCCATGCACAAATCAAGTGTCATATCAATAGGCAATGAGAGTAGTGAATGGTTACCCTCAAACAGCTTTTGATGGGAAATGTAGCATTGTTCTTTTTTGTCACTTAAACAAAAACAAATTCGACCTCGTGCCACTTCTCTTCAGGAATAAACATCAGTGAAGAAATGGAAGGAACAATAGCTACAAGAAATATTGCAGCGAAATATCGATGGAGAAAATCCGGTGTGGTACTTTTTCCAGTGAATTTTCTACAATAAAATTGAAGGTCTCCTATTGGAAAATTTGGGTTATAGTTGTTATTGATGTCAAAGGTGTTCATGCATGACAAAGGAATAACTAGTGGATATGATGCCGGGACAAAATTAGTGAAATACTAAAGTAGTGAGGATGTGGCATGACACATATGATGTCTCTGCATGGTCATGGAATATGATGGTGTCCTAATGATGATGAAAGACTAAGGTAGTGATGGAAAAATTGGTTATGAAGTACAAAGGATAAGAAAAATATACAATAGAAAATTTAACGCAACATAAGTCAAAGTAAACATAAAATGGAACGATGATGAAGTGGCATAGATGAAAATAGTGATGACATGGCACGATGATGAGGTGGCATAGTTATCTGCATGAGATCTGATGAATGAGGATCATTTTTTGTATAATCCTCAAAGACAAAATGCAGATCTGCATTAGTTCTAGAATGGATGGCCAGGGAGCGACCCTCACTAGATCAGACAGTGAAGATCAAGTTTACATAAGTTAGGCGGAAAAGCCAAAGTTCTGCAAAATATCAAGATCGAACATCTAAGATTATTTCCGCCAAAAGAGATCGACGGTGCGGAATAAAAATGCAGAAAGGGAATTGCGTTTAAAGATTATATGAACCCGCATCCCACATCCCGCAATCCGCAATGCGGAAACAAAGTTGTGGAAGTCCAAAATAGGAAAGTATGATTCTGCATCCCACAATCTGCAAAATCAATGGGCAGGAAAGACTCCGCAAAAGATCAACGGTGTGGAAGAAAAAATGTAGAAAGGAGCTTGTGGAAAGTCAAACGGTTACATTTTCGCATCCCGCATCCCGCAATATGGAAAAATCGGATGATTGAAGTTAGTTCTGCTAAAACATATCAACAGTGCAGAAGGAAAATTGCGAAAATAATCTTGTGGAAAAGAATGTGCGGAAAGGAAAAAGCGAACATATGACATCCCGCATCCCGCATTCCGCAATCTGGAGATCAAGTGTCAGGAAAACGCGTGACGAAGATAAACGGTGGGGAATCATGGATGAGAAAATATTGATGTGGAAAGGCGATTTTGAGGTAGACATCGACGATCCAGATTGAATTATAAATAGGATCAATGACCCTGATTGGATCTAGAAGATAATATTATGGAAATAAGTTTGACAGTACAGAAGCACCTGCAAATGTTGGAAAAAGGTGCGGAAATGGTTTCCAAGCTGCAGAAACAATATTTGAGGTGCAGGATCAATGGAAGAACATGAAAAGACATTCTAAAAGGTATGATATTCAAATATGAAAATGTGCAATAGTGAAAGGTGTGTTTGTTCAGTTTCAAGAGACACGATTGTTGAAAGAATCTTAAATAGTGAGAAGTATTTAAGAAGCAGCCTGAGTAAGAAGGAAGATGTATGTGCAATTCGAATTGCATGATCAAAATCAGATACCAGTGGGTGTGATAGAATTTAGTGTGAGAGAAATCATGAGAAACATATTAGGGTGGCAGGGTGGCTCTAGGGCGGGCAGCAGGCCTGCAGGGGGTTGTTTCCTACTTTCAGTTGTATATTATAAACCAGGGGGTCGTAGCCTCCTTCCAATTGGCATTGGTAAATAGGGTGTTGCAACATCCTTTCATTTGTAGTTGATAAACCATGGGGTCTTATCCTCCTTCCAATTGGTATTGGTAAACATGGTTTAATACCATCCTTTTCTGTAGAAATAGGAAGAACTATCTGCAAATAACAATTTTGCAGTAATAGGACGTATTGGTGGTTTACCCTATGGGATTCCACATTAAAATTGTGTTTTGTGTATTCTTGTTGTTATGTGTTTCTAATGATAGATTTAAAAGTGGTTAAAATGGTAAAAATATAACAATACTGATTCACGGCCCCTCTCAGTATTGACCAATAAACCAACAATTGGTATCAGAGTGGGTTCCTTCAACACAGTTTAACCACTGGAAGGTAGATCCTTTATGATAACCACTATGGATCAGCAAGAAGGAATGGACACTAACAGACCTCCACTATTTACAGGAGAAGACTATGCATATTGGAGTGTCAGAATGAGATTCCATCTGATGTCCCTTGGATGGAAGGTTTGAGGTGCAACTGAAAAGGAGGTTCCCATGGGAAACCAGTACCCTACAGACACAATAGAACAAGCCAATATGAAGGCAATGCTAAAGCTCTTAATGCAATATTGCATGGATTAACAAACACTTTTCACCAAGGTTATGCAATGTACATCTTCCAAACAATCCTAGGATGAATTGAATATTATCTATGAAGGAGCATCTAAGGTCAAAGAGTCCAAACTGCAGACATATAACATTCAATTTGAAAGCCTCAAAATGAGAGAAGAAAAGAACATTAGGGAATACCTTCTTCGTGTAGATGAGCTGGTTAATTCTATTAGAGGTCTTGGGGGATAATTGAAAGAAAAAGAAGTGGTAAGAAAGGTACTAAGAACTTTACCAATGAGATATGACTCAAAGGTTTCCACCCTAGAGGAATGAGATGACCTTAAAAAGGTGGCGGTAGATGAGTTGCATGGAATTCTCACTACATATGAGATGAGAACTGGACTAAATGAAACCTCAAAGAAAGAAGCAGCATTTAAAGTCTCTTAGAAAAATCAATCAAAGAATATAGATGATGAGGAATCCCTCTTTGTAAGTAAACTTAAGAAAGGAACTAGGAAATACAAAGGTAAGCTACCTTTGAAATGTTTTAATTGTGGAAGGTTTGGACCTTTTTCTTATAAGTGTTCCTACCCAAAACAAGAGGAGAGTGACCATGAAGAATCATTCTATCGTAAGGGTAGAGAGAAGTATAAAGAGAAAAAGAAGAACTTCTATTATAAGGAAGAAAGTGAAGATGAGGAATTGAGTGAAGACAATGAAATCTTATTTTTAGGAACAACAAACTTAGATGAGGAATTAGAAGTGGACATAAATGCTGAATACATGGATGCTATAGATGAAATTGAAAGATGTAGGAAAAGAAACAAAGTTTTGAAAGAGAAATTGTCTAAATACCAAGAAGAGACAAATAAAATTATTACTGATTTGAGAAACCAAATTCAAGAGGCCAAGAAGAGTGATGAATATCTAGTAGTTCTTTTCAGGAAGAGAATTCAAGATTTTGAAAAACTTGAAAAAGAAATTGCTCTAATTAGAGAAGGAGTGGAGGAAAAATCCATTAAATCAAGGTTTAAGAACAAATCAAGGAATCTAGATGACATTTTGAGTAGCCAAATACCATCAGGTGATAGGTCTGGTTTGGGGTTCATTAAAGAAAAGAAGCCAGAGAGCTCCTCTGTTATATTTTTATCATTCAAGCTAGCATTATGATCTTAGGATCTTTAACTGAGAGAATAACATGCACAACAATAAACACTGGAGACAAGAGACACAAAGAATTTTCCTTGGGGAAACCATAAAGGAGAAAACCCCACAACTTCCTCAGAGATAGAATCAGCACCAAAAGTAAAACCTGAAAACATAAAGATGATATACCGATAGCAGTAGTCTCTCTCTTGTCCTTGAAACTTCTCTCTCACTCATGCGCCCCAATGAGTGAGTGTTTGTGATAAATAGAGAGGCTCACTCTCTATTTATAGTCTTTCATTCACTTAATTTCCACTCCAACATGTCGGCCTCACTTAACAATTACTTACTAGATATGACATCTCTAGGAGATTCTAATAACAATAGTTCCCCACAACTATGGGGACTTTACCCCTTCGACCAATGAGCAGGGTTATCCTTAACACAACGGTGGGGACTATTGCCCTGACTTACAATAAATCACCTAGGGTCGAATTCTCTAAGATAGTCTAATAACCCTGGAGCCCCACAACTGCAGGGACTTTAACCCTTGATCAATAGGAGGGTTACCCACAATGACTTGACATGAATTGTTCACATTATAGAAACTCTTGATTGGAAAATTGGGGCATGACATGACTCAATTACATTACAGATACTTCCTGGAATAAACATCGGGGTACAATACATAAGATATGCAAGTGAATACATTCTGAAGTTACAATTACATCAACACTCCCTCTTAACTAGGAAGGTATTCTTTCGACACAATTTGTCAGCACTAGTATTCTTCTCTGGATCATCTCGTCATCTACATCTTCAATTCATCTTCATCTTGGATCTGGATCATCATCACTCGATCTGGATCAACACAGGGACATCATTAGTGGATCTGGATCATCAATCTATATGGGTCATCACGGGGACGTCATCACTGGATCTGGATCATCACTGGATCTTGATCATCACTAGATATGGATCATCACTGCTGGATCTGGATCATCACTCAATCTAGATCATCTCAGAGACATCATTACTAGATCTGAATCATCACTCAATCTGGATCATCACTAGGTCATCATCATAGGTGCTATCTCATGATTCTTCTTGTCACAGGAAGTTCTACAGAGCCAACCCTTTTTCATGCTGGTTGTATGCCTAGCCTCCTTGTAGGTCTTATTTAGTGCTTATATCTAACCCTAAGTCAGAATGGCCAGCACTCACATCTGACCATGACAGGAACACATCCAACACCATGTCAGAAAGGCACATCACTTACATTCACCATCATGATAGGACACAACTACTATCATCTGTGAAAGGGCATAGCACTCACATCCACCAGCATGATAGGACACAACTACTATCAGCTGTGGAAAGGAAGTGCACTTACATCTAACCTTGACTTGTCAGAAAGGAACAACACTTACATTCACCAGCATGATAGGACACAACTACTATCATCTGTGAAAATGCACAACATTCACATCTGACCTTGACTCATCAGAAAGGCATAGCACTTACATCTAACATTAACTCATCAGAAAGGCACTCAGTCCTAAACTGAGGGTTCCTGGTAACTGACCAGGTGCCTCCATTCAGAGAATGGAAATAGCCCTTATATCTGATCATGTAGGAACCAATCCTATAGTCACATCAGAATGGATCAACACTCACATTTGACATGGAAGGAACCGATCCTCTCACCATGATAGAATGGCAACAACCCTTATATCTGATCAAGTGGGAACATCTCCCTTAATCACATCAGAATGGCCCTGCACTTATATCTGATCATATGAGACTACATCCCACAGTCATATTAGAATGGCCCTCAGTCCTAGACTGAGTATTCCTGGTAACTGAACAGGTACCTCCATTCAGAGAATGGCAATAGCCCTTATATCTGATCATGTAGGAACCAATCCTATAGTCATATCAGAATGGCTCAACACTCATATATGAAATGGAAGGAACCAATCCTCTCACCATGATATAATGGCTCAAACCTTACATCTGACCATGGAAGGAACCAACCCTCTCACCATGTCAGAATGGCTCATGGACTCATCACTTCCCCTTGGAGGGAACCTCGATCTGGAGAACACCAAGATTCTCCTTGAAGTACTCAAACTTCACTCTAGCCAATGGCTTCATCAACACATCAGCTATCTATTCATCCATCGCAACATACTAGAGCTTCAATGCTCCTCTCTGCACCATATCCCTGATATAGTGATACTGGATCTCGATATGCTTCAACTTGTCATGGAACACCGGGTTCTCCGACAACTTCACACAACACTGGTTGTCACAATATATACAAGTAGCATCTAACTAGAGATCAAATAAATTATACAGTAGCCTCCTTAGCCATACAACCTCACAACTAGTTGAACAAGCTGCGACATACTCTGCTTCAGCTATACTCAGTGCCACACAAGATTTTTTCCTGCTAAACCAAGAGATCACACTTGATCCCATACTGAAGCAACACCCTGAAGTGCTCTTCTTATTGATGGCACTACTTGCCCAATCTGAATCAACATAAACCTCTAGGTTAATATTTTAATTCGCCTCATACTTGAGCCCATAATCAACTGTACCCTTTAGGTATCTCACTGCATGCTTTGCAACCATCAGGTGAACATGTCTCAATGTGTTCATAGCAAAGGAAATATATGGTCTCGTATTCGTCAAGTACATCAAGAAATAAATACTCTGATGATACATCATGGGATCATAAGCTTCTGATGAAGAATCACTCAATAGTTTCAAGTTTGATTCCATAGGTGTGGTCATGTGGTCCATCATCTTGAACCTCTTCAGGATATCTACTGCATACTTCCCTTCTCCGAGGAAGATTCCATCTACATTCTTCCACACCTCCATTCCTAGAAAATGGTGCATCAACACATAACAGGAGCATCACTAGTCTTTCGCCTTCAACCTTGAAGCAAAGGTTGGAATCTTCTTTATTCTCAGTAAATCCTAGAGTCATTAGTAATCTATCCATTTTGTCGTACCATGTCGAACCTCAGGATCTTCTGTAGTCACTCCCTCTGAAGCATCATACTCCCTCTGTCTTCTGTACTCTATGCAATGATGACATGGAACGATGATGAGGTGGCATAGTTATTTGGATGAGATCCGATGAATGAGGATCACTGTTTGTAAAATCCGCAAAGAAAAAATGTAGATCTGCATTAGTTCTAGAATGGACGGTCATGGAGCGACCTACACTAGATATGACGGTGAAGATCAAACTTACATAAGTTAGGTGGAAGATTTAAAGTTCCGCAAAATATTAGGATCGAACGACTAACATTAGTTCCGCCAGAACAGATCAATGGTGTAGAAGAAAAATGTGGAAAGGGAATTGGGTTTAAAGATTCTATGAACCCACATCTTGCAATGCGGAAACAAATTTGCAAAAGGAAATTGCAGAAGTAAAAAATAGGAAAGTATGATTCCACATCTCGCATCCTTCAATACGCAAGATCAACGGTCAGGAAAGACTCCGTAAAAGACAGATGGCGTGGAAGAAAAATTATGGAAAGTCTAAAGGTTACATTTTTGCATCCTGCATCCTGCAATCTGGAAAGATCAGATGACTGAAGTTAGTTTCGCTAAAATAGATCGACGATGCGGAGGGAAAATTATGGAAATAATATTGCAGGAAGAAGCTTGTGGAAAGGAAAAAATAGACAGATGACATCCTGTGTCCTGCATCCCGCAATTTGGAGATCGACGGTCAGAAAAAATCTCGACGAAGATCAATGGTGGGGAATCATTGAAGAGAAACTATTGGTCCGGAAAGGAAATTTTGAGGCAGACATCAAAGGTCCATATTGACTTAGAAATAGGATCAACAAATCTACATGGATCAGGAATATGATATTATGGAAAGAAGTTTGACAGTGTGGAAGCACCTGCAAACGTTGGACAAAGGTGCGGAAATGGTTTCCAAGCTGGGGAAACGATATTTGAGGTGTAGGATCAATGGAATAATGTTAAAGGACATTCTGAATGGTGTGATCTTCAAATATTAAAAGGCACAACAGTGAAAGGTGATTTTGTTTAGTTTGAAGAGACATGACTATTGAAAGAAACTTAAACGCTGAGAATTATTTAAGCAATGGCCTGAGTAAGAAGGAAGATGTATATGTAGTTCGAATTGCATGATCAGAATCAGAGACCAATGGGTGTGACAGAATTCATTGGGAGATAAATAATGAGAAACATATTAGGGTGGCAGGGCGGTGCTAGGGTAGGAAACAGGACTGTAGGGGGTTGTTGCCTCTTTTCAGTTTAGTTGATAAACCAGGGGGTCGTAGCCTCCTTCCAATTGGCATTGGTAAATAGGGTGTTGCATCATCCTTTTAGTCATATATGCTAAACCAAGGGGTCATAGCTTCCTTCCAATTTGTATTGGTAAACACGGTGTAATACCATCCCTGTCTGTAGAAGTAGGAAAAACTATTTGTAAATAATAATTTTGTAGTAATAGGATGTATTGGTGATTTACCCTATTGGGATTCCACGATAAAATTGTGTTATGTGTATTCTTGTTGTTATGTGTTTCTAATGATAGATTTAAAAGTGGTTAAAATAGTAAAAAAATAACAATAATGATTCACCCCCCCTCTCAGTATTCACAAATAAACCAAAATTGCCTCCACAAAATTCAATGGATTATCATAGCAGAGCAACTGCAAATCATTGCTTTGACATAGTTTTATTTCTGGCAGTCATTTATGAAAATAATATAAGAACTCAAAATTGATGCCACAGGTATCGATTTGAGGTTGTTGATCTGGAGAGGAGAGTTTCCAATGTCTCTTCTAGCTGGTTTGACCGAGCATTTACCGACTGTCTACAGTACGAAGAATTCTAGTGTAAATTGGATTTCATGTTTTGTTTTGAGGTCATAGGTAAAATAAGTATCCCATGCATACAATCTACATGGGAATACTCGCTTGGAGGTTGTATTTAAGAAAATGGCCAGCAAGCATAAATGAGATATACAAGAAACAAGAATGTGCAAGGGGTTACACCTACACTTTTTGGAAACAATAGCACTGAGAATTAAAAAATCAAACTAATTAAAGGGAAATAGATGAAATGACCCTAAAAAAATCATTCTTACTAAGCCTACATACCACCAATTTCCAAAGTTCTCCACGCAAGGAATAACCCACATAAATATGGAAACATAATACCAATAGTAATAGAGAGTTGTTCTAGAAACAATCAACAATTAGTCAATAATGAGATTCACACTTTACTTGCAATGATTCTTAAAAGTTTATATAATGAAATAGTCTTCCTTTACAATATCACATGTGTGGCTTTGTGATGAATATCAATGTTGTAGAGCCACAAAATTGACAATATTCTTAATTCCTTCCTACTTGATAAGACAATTATCGTGAATACCAAAACACAAGATAAGCATGATTTATGGAATAGCAGAGCATAAAAAAAAGTATTTGGAAAGTTTAATTTGGAACAAACCAAAAGAGGAATCCCATATCCAAAACATTGTTCAACATCTTCTTTGCTTTCCTTGTTGCTATTTGTCTTTGTTAAGAATTTTCAATAGTTGGTTTCTATTCGTAATTTAACATACATAATATACTAACTCATCATATTCTTAATTTAACATAAAAGGTATACTAACTAGCTCATAATGCCCCTAGGATAGATTACTTATTAAATAGACATTCATGACACTGAAAATGAATTTAAGAAACAAGCTCATAATTTCAAAAATTACCATTTGATGATTGCTTGCTAACATGTACTTTGAACCTACTATATTGCAAGCAAACAATTGTAGTCTTGACACTAATATCTTATAAAAAGAAGATTGGTGGAAATATCATTTTTATTGAGGTCCTTTCAAGTAGAAACAAGAAATCCTTGCACCCCCTTCCCATCCTCACAATGGTAGGATAGACCCAATTTACCTAAAGGATTAAGAAGCTGGGAACTTTCAACTCGTGGATTATTAAAATCTAGTCTTATTACATCCCTCATTGGCAAATATTACTTCCCTGTTAAAATATCTCAAGTTAAGATTATGTTTTAGTATGCATAATATGAATATATTTGTGTCCAAAATGACCCTAATACTAATTTAGGTTTTAGGTAGCATGTCTCTTTAAGCATTTAAACTATATTTTTGAAAAAAATTGAAGCAAAACAAAGCAGGATATCTTGATAAAATTAGGACAAAATGTGAAGCAGTGCAAAGCCAGTATGATAAGACTATTTGGAACAACAACAAGATTGTTATTGGATAGTCAGTAAATACATGAAGGATAGAGAAGGAGAATATTCTAAGAGAAGGAATAAAAGTTATAATATGAAAAGAAAATATCAAGGAAGACTTGAGGATTGATTTAAGGTATTAATCACTTCTCTTGGTTGCAAGTAGTCTTAGTTTGATCACTACTTCTGTTGCTCTCTATATGTTATTAAGGATGAGGTTTTAGTCCTTCTTCTTCATGAATTTAGTACAAGTCCTTAATATCACTATCTCATATTAATGTTGATAAAGAAGTCTTCCCATGATTTCATGAATTCATTATCATTGAAAGTCATACATGAGGACTGTTTATTGAGCATTTGAGGACTTCCATAGAGGGTTGAAGGTTGACCGAATATAGACCCAATATAAGAGGAAATTTGTAACACCCCAGTTTTGACCCCGTTTGCATGATGTATATATTGTAATTAATTGTGGTGAGGAGCTAAAGGAAAAAGCCCCACCATCGATTTGGTTGTGTATGTTTCGGCAATAGGGGTAGTTGCCGATGGTATATCATGATATTTGGCACATTATAGTTTGGCATCATGTAAATATGCACATCAAATAAAATAAACCACAACCAGCTACGACAGTGCAATGTTAAAATGAAAAGGGCATGATTCCAAAGGATAAGGGGGTGAGGGATGTCAACCTTGGTCTATGGGGGGGGGAAAGCCATGTGTCATCTTCCCTTGTCTCATCCAACCTCTTTAATGTCTTGTTGTTTGTTACTTGTGGGAAGTTATTGCTGAGTAGTGGTGGGTGTGGCAGGACTGTCAGTCCTTTCCCATGTGCCCACTCCACCAGTGGATTCTTCCTCTTCACGTCGCTGGGGCAGAGGAGCGACATTCCATTCTCCCCACTCTTTCCACTCTCTCCATTCCTCCATTGTTTTGGTCTGGTCCATCCTCACGCGGAGGGTTATCTTCATGAACAGGCGAGAGATATTCGTTGTTACCCTCACACGGGCAGGGGTCGGCTCTCCACCTTTTGGCTGAATGTGGTCTATGTAAGTTTTCCCTTCACGCAGGGAGTATGGTTTTACCTCATGCGCAGGTCAGGACTGTGTTTCCCCTATCTAGACTAAGAATCGGACCTTCACCTCCATTTGGGGATTTGCTGTGAGTCTGTGTTTCTCCTCTTTGTTGCTTGTATTTTCTTCCGATTTTGGCTTCGACTGCGTCTTTTTCCCTTGCGCACAGGTTGAGAGTTGTTCTTTCCCCATTTCCATTCATGTAACTTTCTTTAGCATTTACAATGGGGAGCTGTGTGTGATGTGGGCTCATGGATGTTGGTTGGCTGTTGATTGCCACATCTCGCTAGCTGAGTTTTCCTCTGTCCATGCTAGGAGTTTGGATTCTCCTTTGTTTTGAGACTGTGGATTGTTGCCATCATTTATTATGAGGTTGTGGCTGTTGATGTACCCTGGTTTGGGTCGTTGTTGAGTTGTTTTGGCCAGGCTAGGGCCAAGAACAACTCTGAGCTATCTTGTGGCTTGACCTGTGTTTCGCCTCTTGGTTGGGATTGTCACTTGGTTGTCTTTGCCTTCTTCACAGAGCTATGAATGGGTTGTTTTGCTGCGGTATGCAGTGGTTGATCTTCAGACTGTTGTGAGTGGGATTAGAGGCTGGGTATGCATGAGAAGACTGGTGTTGAGGCCACCAGCCTAGCATTTATCCTATCCTAGCTCCTTGACAGCCTGATAAACCCTACCGTGTGGGTTTGGCTGATTGGAAAACCTTGGCTATGTGTAAGCCTGCGTTGACCCTGATTCCTTGAGGAATCATGCCTAGCTCGGGGGTGGTAGTGTTGCTGAGAGATTGATGAGCATGCTGGCCTATGGTTGGGTGGAACGTTGCAGCGACGTAGCTAGTTGCGAGGTGAGTTCTTCATCAAAAAGATAAGTAATCCTAACTGTTTCATCTCTGCAATTATATCCACTGTTTCATGAAAATGATGAACATGTTGAATGCTGGAATGTATGTGTTTGCTTCTGCTGAATGTTGAGGAATTATGCATCTTGGTAGAATTTATCCCTATTAATGTATCCTTGTATGTTTTATGCATCTTAGTATGTATTATGTTAAACTTAATATTTCAGCATTGATGTCTGTTCATGTTCATGGGGCTGTTTTCCTGTATGTTGGTGTTAGTAGCGTCCTCCTCGCCGGTCAAAGGGTCGGGGACGTTACAGAGTGGTATCAGAGCTCATGTTACAGCATGGGCCTGAATGGGCTGTAAAGATGTAGTGACAGAACTCAAGGTTGCAATAGTGGGCCTCTATGGGCCAAGAAGGAGCAACTGACAGAGGGTAGAATTACCTTCTATGTCCAGTAGAACAGCAGTAGACAAAAGAGTTCCAAAAATTTCCTAAGTGTTGAGATCATCGGATGGCTTAGGCTGAAGCCCACCCAATACGTCGGAGGACTTATCCAGAAGCTCCTCCGATGCATCGGATAGCCTAGGCAGAAGTCCACCTGACGAGGGACGGTCGGAAGGAATTTTCAAGCGAAAGGAATTTTCAAGAAAATTCTCTAAGTGTTGAAACCGTCGGATCGTCAGAAGACTTAGTCGGAAGGCCCTTCGATATAGACCCTGATGGCGGCAACAGATAGAGGAAGTCTGAGTCGACGAAGAAGATGGAAAGGCATGAAGGCGTCGCAACAGCGGTGGAAGAAAGATGAAGAAAGAGCCAAAAAAGTGGCAGAGAGGAAATTCTTTGAAGAACCTTCTAAGTTGTCATCGGCCGTCGGCAGAACTTAGTGGATGTGGGAGCCGCAGTTTCGGCGAAGATAAGCCAAAGGCCACCGAAATGCCGGCTCGATGTAATTGAAGAAACATCCAATATTGACTTTCGGTGTCAATGAAATTTAATTGTTCAGACTACCGATGTCGTTGGTGGAAAATAGTTGTTGGGTTTGCCGACACATAGTGCTTAATGGTTCCGACCACCGACAGATGCTATGTTCCGTAAAAGAAGAAGCGAAAAATTTTGAAAAATTTGTCTAAGTGTTGAATACCATCGACGATCGGCGAAAGAGAGTTGTTTGGATCGCTGATACTTAGCTGTTTGAGTAGATGATGTGGTGGCAAGCATCGGATAAAAATAGAAGATTGTATCACCGATGATTAGAGGATGAGGTTGCCGATGTAGCGGCGGAAGAGAAGAGATATTTTTGGCAGAGATCTCCCAAAGATCGCCGAAATGTCGGTGAAGGTTAGTCAATCGAGCAGCCGATGCGGCAGCAGAAGGAAGAAGAGAAATTTCTGAAAAAAAATTCTAAGTATAGAAAACATCGGAAAACTTTAGAGGATTGGACCGTCGACACGTCGGAGAAAATTTGAGGATTGGTCCGCCGATACATCGCAAGCTAGAGGAGGATCAGCCCGAAACATCAGAAAAATTTAGTTGATTGGACCGCCAATGAGCATCGGATGAAAGATGAAGATCAGACCGCCGATGCCACGGAGAAGTTAGTTGTTTTGATTGTCGAAACATCGTATTGAAAGTTGGGATGAGACCCGATCCTGTACAAGGAAAAATTTGAGTTTTCAAGTGGGATTTCTCAGCAGATTTCAGCAGTTTTTTAGTGGATTTTTCAAGCAGCTTTCAACTGTTGTAGGGGAATCTTCAGCAAATTTCAGCAAGAGTTCCAGTGGGTTTTGCCATAAGTTTCTCATTGGGGTTTTCAACAGTTTTAGGACTGAAAAGGAAGAAAACCCTAGGTGACTAAAATTAACATTCCTAGCCTAAATATATTTGAGGTGGTGTGGTTTTCACACCCGAGGTCAGAATGAAGCATATGGATAGGCATTAGAAATCTTGTCCAGCAAGGAACAAGGGAGAATCACCCAAATATGAGAATTGAGCAGCAAAGTGCTAGTAATTGCTTGAAAGAGAAATGTGCTGCTGTCAATATGGACAAATCCAGGAATTGCATGCCTAGAGGTAGCAATACCATGAATTCGAACCAGCTACTGTG
>LPNX010226986.1:662010-707599 GCA_001517045.1 Pseudotsuga menziesii | reverse complement strand
TGCATAGGATATTACATGTTGGTAAGAATATTGAGAATTATACATTTATAATGAGCCACTAATGATAGTTATTGCATTGGTGTTGGCATTAGTGGAAAAACCAACGACAACATGGACATGGTTGAATATGTTGCTGATGCTGACAAATGCGACTTGCAACCTTCTGGAGGAAGGGATGAGGCAACCAGTCCATAATCAAAAATTGGTGAGAAAACTCTCCAATCCTCTGCAAGATACCGATTAAATTGGTCATGCTAAGGGTGTAAGTATCACCCATGAAGGTAAGATTTTGATTATGACGAATTCCAAGGAGTGGTAAAGGTAAGAGACCTCATACCATGTAGATATTCGAATGTTATGCTACGTTCATATAGAAAGGTGTCATGCCTGTATATGTTGGTTGAGCTTAGTAGCCCAAGGAAAGTAAGTACTGATGATTTTGATTATAGTAATGCATCCTATATGAAGTAGTCATGGTTAGGCCATGCCTGGTATGTTGAATGCATAGTATTCCTGAATCAATGCAAGGTAGCATTGAATGGATATGCATTAAAAATATTTTTATGAATCTTGTAGTTATGCATTGGATGGATGCATATGAAGGGTGTGAGTGACTGATTGCATAAGTATAGGTGCAAATGTTGTGATGCATTGCATGAATGCATTGAGATGAGTGCATGTGATATTATGAATAACTAATGGCTGAAATGATGAATTGATGACAATTCAGGAACCATTTCAAAGGCTGTTATGAATGCAGGATAGTAAGTGCATAAAGAGGATAGTCATGATCGATTGTCTGCCGGAAATGCTCTATGGAAGAGCAAGGTGGTACAATGATACGCTTGTGAAGTAAGGATTATCTAAACATTTCATTTAATTGCATGAATGATGTGACTATACCTTGTAAATGTTAGTATGCTAATGATTACATGAAGTAAATGAGTTTTGGTAATATTGATGTGATTAACAGCTTGAAGTATTTGAATTTTATAAATTCTGAAGACGCTTCAGTGATGGTTGCAGCAATGAGAAGGTTATATGCATCTAGACTTACCAAGTGTTTGGTTGATTGAAGCTCATGTTTCAGGTAGATTACTTAGAGCATGGAAATGAGAGTAAGACCATGACAAATGCTAGAATCTACCATGTGAAAGAGCCAAACCTTATGAGAAGAGTCTCATGGCTGTGAAAATAGTTGGTATGCATAATGGGTTGTTAAATTTGAACTGTGAATTTCAGATTTAAGAAATTGCTGACAACTACTAATCACTATTGGCTTGCATAAGATTGTGTCAGGAAGAGGCATTGTAAGTGGGTATTCATATTATGCTAGAAGCATAAAATTATAATGGGCATAATAGTGCTACTTACAAAAGACCCATAAATGAGGATCACCTCATTGTTAAGCAAATCAATTTCTGTAGTAGGCAGAGTTGCAAATTCCTATTGAATTTGATTACTAATGTCATTGCTTGGTTATGGAACAATCAATTTGGATTGTATTATCAGATAATGATTGACTGTTTGGCTATTTGATGAATGTGCCAGGGGTACACACTACAGGAAGATCATGTGTGATGGCCTGCAGGAGCCAAACTTCATGGGAAGGTTTTACCTTATCTTGGAAATGGGTTTCGGGTGAAACTCCATTGGACATTCTGGAAATGTCTCATCTGCACTGCATGTTTGGAAAGCAACATGATTGAGATGGTATAAATTATGTCGGTAAGACATGTGTGGATATGAAATGTAAGAAGGAGTTGGGATGGCTAACCGAGGGACTATCAACTCAGAGAAGGGAGCCCCATTCCTCCTTAACGAAGGAATACTGCGTCGGCAAATGGATAAGTGTTATGTGACCCTTGCTAAGAATACACATGTCAAATTATTAAAATTCCATATGCAGAACATGTTTTGATTTTATTTCCATTATGACCGATTGCTTGAGTATGAATAGGGCCTACATGGCACACACCAGAAAAGAGTGCACACTTTCCCGATGTCGGATCATGAAAGGGTTTTCAATATTGATTACACCCTAGGGAGTGGACGCACTCCTGGTGTCTCAATACTTGATAGTGAATGATATGAAATATGATTACAGTTTTAGAGCAATAACGCTGATGAGTTGCTTATATTTCTTGTGTTGATAGGCTAAATAGATGAAATTGGGTGTTGCACCCTAAAGAGAAAAGGAAAATGGTTGTTGTGAGGGGTTGTGGAGTAAGGGTTATTGTTGATATAAGTTTATGTTGATATAAGTGTATGTGTTATTGTTGATATAAGTGTATGTTGGGTTGTTATATGCTTGAGGATCCATAGTAGATCCTAGACCTGGAAATGGTCGTGGTAAAGTTCCAATCCCAGTCGACATGAGGATGTACTGGCTAGACATTAATTATTTGATGTTGTGGAGCAGCCGACGTGCTGACATAACATCCAAGTCCATAGGAGATCCCAAGGCTTGCAAAGCGAAGCAGGATCCTGTGGACCAACGAGGAAATGCACAATACAGATAAGTATTGGATTATTTTTCCTATGAATGTACATGTGTATATGAATTGGTTATGATGTTTTAAGCTCTTGTTATAGAGATAAAACCGATGAGAATAAACTAAACATGTGAATCTATTTAATGTTTCGATATAGGTATCGCTGGGAGCGATAAATATGAGAGCATCCTAGAGGTGCATGTGGACATATGACTGTCCTAGAGAGCTCGAAACGAGCGGTAATGAAAAAGGTGCTAGTAAGACTGTGGGGGTCCTAGAAATCAAGACAAACCATGTGAAGAGACTCCATGGTTTGGAGGTCTGGAATAGACCGAAGACACTACGTGTCATGACCAAGAGGGATTGGTCCAGCATTCACGGTGAAGTGAAAGAGGCTGAGAGCATGAAAAGCCGTAGTGGTGGTGTGGGTTCCAGGATGGAACAAAACAAAGAGGGAAAAAAAACTCTTACTGCTCTCTCTTGCCCTTTTTAATTATATATACATATATATATTTATGCATTGTGAAAACAAAAGATTGTTGAATTCATGTATGACTAAAAATGGAATATGTGTATTTGCTTAAATTAATTTGTGAATGTTGGAGTGGTTAATTCCCTGCCTAAGAATGGACATGAATGAGCTCGTGTGCTTGTTGGGAAGGCATGGAAAATATGAAAGTCTCCTTGATGAGGCTTGGACTGTCATGCCAATTGGGTAATTAACTGGCTGATTTAATGTCTATATTATGCTTGGTCTGACAGAATTTCAATGGTGCATTTCACAGGTGAGAAAAGTGAAACCTGGTGGTGCACATTGATCATGACAGTAGATCAAAAGTTGTTGGACTTGGCTGGAAGTATCCTTCAAATTATTGCCAAGACCCAAGAAAATCTTGGGGAGATGCTCAAGATACAGAAAAGGCAGAATTAAATGAACCACCAGATTTTGCAAGGCTCTATTGGTTTACAAAGGGAGGTGAAAAGCCTTCTGGGGGAAATCGGTAAAGAAAAGGAAGGTGCATCAGTGATGGGACAATAATCCAAGCGACTCGTTAAGAAATGGTCCAGGCATGAAGAATCAAAGGAAATTGAATAGGTAAATATGAAGCAGCCAGTGAAATGTTGGAAATGTGGAGGACATCATTTACACCGGGACTGCCCAATGAGGGAACATGATGAGGGAAACAGTTGCAAAGTTCCTAGGCTTTGGGATAAGCTGAGAGCTGAGAACTAGCAGGAGAAGTTCATGGAAGCTGAGGGGATTTTTCTTGAACATTCAAAGTAAATAATTGAACATGGGACAGATCTGCAAAATTTTGAAATTTTGATGTGCAATTGTATATGTATTGTCTATGTATTCCTATGTATTGGAACACCGAGGACGGTGTTATTCCAAGGGGGAGGGGAATGTAACACCCCAGTTTTGACCCCGTTTGCATGATGTATATATTGTAATTAATTGTGGTGAGGAGCTAAAGGAAAAATCCCCACCATCAATTTTGTTGTGTATGTTTCGACAATAGGGGTAGTTGACGATGGTATATCATGCTATTTGGCACATTATAGTTTGGCATCATGTAAATACACACATCAAATAAAATAAACCACAACCAGCTACAGCAGTGCAATGTTAAAATGAAAAGGGCATGATTCCAAAGGATAAGGGGGTGAGGGATGTCAACCTTGGTCTATGGGGGGGGGGGAAGCCATGTGTCACCTTCCCTTATCTCATCCAACCTCTTTAATGTCTTGTTTTTTGTTAGTTGGGGGAATTTATTGCTGAGTAGTGGTGGGTGTGGCAGGACTGTCAGTCCTTGCCCATGTGCCCACTCCACCAGTGGATTCTTCCTCTTCACGTCACTGGGGAAGAGGAGCGACATTCCCTTCTCCCCACTCTTTCCACTTTCTCCATTCCTCCATTGTTTTGGTCATGTCCATCCTCACACGGAGGGTTCTCTTCACGATCAGGCGAGAGATCTTTGTTGTTACCCTCACACGGGCAGGGGTCGGCTCTCCACCTTTTGGCTGAATGTGGTCTGTGTAAGTTTTCCCTTCACGCAGGGAGTACAGTTTTACCTCACGCGCAGGTCAGGACTGTGTTTCCCCTATCCAGGATGAGAATCAAATCTTCACCTCCATTTGGGGATTTGCTGTGAGTCAGTGTTTCTCCTCTTTGCTGCCTGTGTTTTCTTCTGCTTTTGGCTTCGGCTGCATCTTTTTCCCTTGCGCACAGGTTGAGAGTTGTTATTTCCCCATTTACGTCCGTGTAACTTTCTTCAGTGTTTACATTGGGGAATTGTGTGTGCTTTGGGCTCATGGACGTTGGTTGGCTGTTGATTGCCACATCTCGTTAGCTGATTTTTCCTCTGTCCACGCTAGGAGTTTGGCTTCTCCTTTGTTTTGAGACTGTGGATTGTTGCCATCATTCATTGTGAGGTTGTGGCTATTGATGTACCCTATTTTGGGTCGCTGTTGAGTTGTTTTGGCCACGCTAGGGCCAATAACAACTTTGAGTTGTCTTGTGGCTTGAGCTGTGTTTCGCCTCTTGGTTGGGATTGTCACCTGGTTGTCTTTGCCTTCTTCACAGAGCTGTGAATGGGTTGTTTTGCTGTGGTATGCGGTGGTTGGTCTTCGGACTGTTGTGAGTGGGATTAGAGGTTGGGTATGCATGAGAAGACTGGTGTTGAGGCCTCCAGCCTAGCATTTATCCTATCCTAGCTCCTTGACGGCCTGATAAACCCTACTGTGTGGGTTTGGCTGATTGGCAAACCTTGGCTATGTGTAAGCCTGCGTTGACCCTGATTCCTTGAGGAATCATGCCCAGCTCGGGGGTGGCAGTGTTACTGAGAGATTGATGAGCACTCTGGCCTATGGTTGGGTGTAACGTTGCAGCGACGTAGCTAGTTGTGGGGCGAGTTCTTCATAAAAAATATAAGTACTCATGACTGTTTCATCTCTGCAATTATATCTAATGTTTCATGAAAATGATGAACATGTTGAATGCTGGAATGTATGTGTTTGCTTCCATTGAATGTTGAGGAATTATGCATCTTGGTAGCATTTATCCCTGTTCATGCATCCTTGTATGTTTTATGCATCTTAGTATGTATTATGTTAAACTTAATATTTCAGCATTGATGTCTATTCATGTTCATGGGGTTGTTTGCCCGTATTTTAGTGTTAGTAGCATCCTCCTCGCCAGTCGAAGGGTCGGGGACGTTACAAAATTCAAATGCCTCATGTGGAAGGATGCTTGGTGTGTAAAATAAAGTATTATGGTGACCCAAAAACTATGTACAAGTACTAATTCTAAAAAAAACAGTCACCTGTGGAGTTGCTATACCTTCTCCTAGGGTATTGTTACACCATCAGAGCATGAATGACCACAAAA
Source organism: Pseudotsuga menziesii (assembly GCA_001517045.1). Taxonomy (NCBI): domain Eukaryota; kingdom Viridiplantae; phylum Streptophyta; class Pinopsida; order Pinales; family Pinaceae; genus Pseudotsuga; species Pseudotsuga menziesii. The sequence goes on along the minus strand of LPNX010226986.1, from coordinate 701,713 downwards.
TGGGTCATTAATGCTTCTCCAACCCATTTAGGGCTTCACCATCCTCCACAAAGGCTTCAATACCATCTCCAGGGTTTTCCAAACCATCAGTAGGGTCTTCAACATCTTCATCAAGGTGGTGTGTACAAGATCTAGCCTTGTGGGTACAGGGACCTTGTCAACTGGGTACAAGGTGCTTCAATAAAAAATTCCACTCTCTGAGGGGTCCAAGGAACTCCAAGTGAGACTTGGTGGAATTTATGACAACATGTGAGCTTGTTGCAAGTCCATGTTGGCATCAATGACAATTTCATCAACAATATCCCCCTTTGTCATTGATGACAACAACTTATGCTCCTTGTGGGAATATGATTCTATTTTTCCTTCATATCTCCCCCTTTGGAATCAATGGAAAAGGGAGATTTCATATATGTATCTAAAACCTCTGATTACTACTAATTGATCCCCCTATGAATGTGCACGATCATAGGATCTGATTATATGCCTAGAGTAGCCATCCTTTCTACTTTGATTTCATCCCCCAACCTTATGAACACAAGGTGTTATAAGGTATTATAAGGTATTTGAGAGACCCTAGGATTGGATTTCCATATGGCATCCATCCTCCATGCTCTAATCAATCTCTCCTCTTTGTAACCACTAGGTCTTCTTCATCCATACTTTCTTCATGAATTTGTCCTTTAAACACTTGTTCCGTCATCTGTATTGGCTCTCCTTTATGAGATGTATAGGAAACTTCTCATGGGTTGTTTTCATGTAGTCCAAAAATATTGAGCTTTGTGCCCAAAGCCACTGCAACCATAACAACTCATCGTATGAAAATATGCAACAATGTGACCAAAATGGTTGCATGTCTAGTATCTGACTGAGCTGTTGGAACTTCCAACACTTCTTTGATCAACTTCATTTCTCCATTCCAGAGAGTGTCCCTCAGTGTAAGCCTTTGTCTTCTAATATTCAAATATTCCTACATTAGTATTCTTCCAAGGTTCAATAGTTCTTCTTGCTAATGTGTATTAAGGACTCCTCCTTGGTTGAATTATTTGAGTTGCACATTCTTGGGTTTTGTGGCTAAATCCACTGCATGTGTAGCATCTCAATGTGTGACATGTGGAAACAACATGTCGAATTTGATTACATGTCCAACATAAAAATAAGTCATTAGGCCTTCCACCAATTCTTCTTTCGTATAGTATACAAGCCACAACTATATGACCAAATTTAGAAAAAAAATAACAGTAACCATTAAATCCACTTTCATACCTGGGAATCTGGTTCCATGTTGGAGTTGTTCCCTTTCTGAGCTTTGTTTGAGGAATGGAACTAACTCCTTGTTTCATTTTTGAACTTCTAAAGTCCTAGTTATCATGTACAGGTGCATGAGGAGAAAATTTGGATGTTAATGGATTTTCTTTTGGAGTCTTAGGAGACCAAGTGTCATCTTCCGATTTTTCTTTCTCCTTCTTGTAACCAAGATCTGTCTTGTCACATGGAGATATTTGGAAACCCAATATCTTATCTAGGAAAACTGAATTGTCCTTGAACTTGACAATAAAATAATTCTTCTCACCTTTCTTTCTAATACCAACTACCTCCATTTCCAGCCTTTGGATTGTTTTCTCCTTTTCTTCTGACTAATTCTTCAATATTTCTTCTATCCCCTTGGATTCCTCTAGCTGAGTATTCAGATCATGATTATCCTCCTTGGTTTATTCAAGCTCTTATGATTGTTGGCAAGGGTTTTGGGACAAGTTAGTTGTGTAGCATCGCAGAAGTTGCGCAAGCTTAGAAGACACCACATAAGTGAAAGATGGCGCGCAAGGTGGAAGATAGACTATTTTGAATATTTCATGTCACTTTTTGTACTTTTGGATAATATTTTGAGGATATTGGTCATTAGTTGGTAGAATCACTTAATATTTCATTATAAAATCATCCAAGTGGACCATGAATGTAAAGGCACAAGCATATAAATAGAATAATAATTGTAAATGCGATGATTTCATAGAATGAGAATTTAGAGCTCGAGACTCAATTGAATTATTGTTTTAGATCTTTGATTGATTGCGTAGAATTAATATGAGAAGACGAAGGCTGATCTAAAATAATGTTATCTTTTTTTCTTTTCTTGTATTTATGTTTTTGTGAATCCAATGGTGAATATGTGTGACATGGATCTATGATGTGATGTCTATTGCTTATGAGTAATGTTATCTTCTTAGATCTGTTTGCATAATAGTATGGTTATTTATGTTATGAATGAATGATGCTATATTTTAAGGAGCAAAGATGAATGGTTCTATTGATGATTAAGTAACTGGCCATATCTGGTAGATAAGTTGATGAATTTTCAATGCCCCATAGTCCTCTTTTATTCCGCAGAAACTCAGTTTCATCAGCCCTCCCTCGAGCATCTCAGGTGAGACTTGATCCGAGACTTGATCTGCTTCGTGGGTTTTTTCAAATAGGGTATAACCTGTCTGGGCCAGTGCTCAGGGGGATTGCGATGAGTTGAGCGTCGATAGAGTGGGAACCCCTATTGACTGGGTTTTGTTGGTTTAGTTTGTGCCAATAAATGGTTCCATTGTCAAGACCTTGTTACGACTGAGAGGAGGATATGTGCCATCTGACGCTACCGGAAATTCAAGATTGGTTTGATCAAAAGCTACAAGAATTTGCTGAAGCAGAAAATCCGAACCCTATACTAACGATGGACAACTGGTTGGCAAGATACATACATGATCGTCCTCATGAGTACTTTTTCTGTGAATTTCCCATCATATTGTACGAGTGGTTGGCGTGGTTCACTTACAAGAAGACAAATTTCCAAGGAGGAAAGCCAACATACTGGACCCCTGAATTGATATAGAAGTTGAATGAAACTGACATCCATGGGATATTAAGGTATGGATGGATAGTATCCTAGAAGGATATATCACTGAATTTGTAGTCAACACTACCAAGTCCTACAATGAAGCAGAAAGAGAATTTTTCAATGGACCCAGAGGTAGGTTCTTGTTGTCTCTACAATTGTCAATTAATATGCTTGTTTGTGAAAAGGGTATACTGAAGAAGCACCTCAACTAGTATAATTCCGATGTCCGTAGGTGGTGGATATCGTGATGAAAGGGGGGAGATGAATGGGAAGATAAGGGGTATATGGGTGCAAGTTTTGACGAGACTGTGAGGGAAGTCAAGAAAGAAAGTGGTATTACAAGGGGAGGATCAAGGTTTCGACCACAGAATAGGTAGAGGACACAGGAAATTCCTACTATGATCAAAACACAAGACTGCGAAGGAAGAACACATGGGACGAAGAGACCCTACAACAATGAAGAGGATGACGAGACCCAAACTATTCCTAGAACAACAGTAAGATCAAACCCCACTAGCCACATACCCACACCTTTGTGCACTACTCCATATTCAAGAAGAAACACATGTTCCATGTTGAATTTCCCGACGTTCCAGTAGCATTCTAGTAGTAGATAAACATTTGTAGGAAGAAGGCCCAGGATGGCGAGAAACAATAAAAAGTTACCTTTGTTCCATTGAAACGGGAATGATGATCCCGAGTAGTATTGATTTCTATGTTAGACAGTGTGTAATGTCAGAAATTCCATGGATAATGATGTTAAGAAAGGCCAATTGGTGACTACTCTTCGAGGTCATAGACTGGATTGGTACATGAAATTTATACAAGTTCCTATGGGGACCCTTGCAAAAACATTGGATGAAGTCAGGAGAGGACTGATTGAAGAATTCCAGAAACCAAAATATGAAGCACAGTATATTATCGAGTTAAAATAGATTAAGAAATTTCCTAATGAAACCATTTGGGACTTCGATCAAATATTTAAGAAACTGATGGCCAGAGTCAGTTTCGATATGAGCGACATTCAGTACAAAGAGTGGTTTATCGCAACAGTGGTACCTCATATTTGGAAACCGCTGATGTGGCAGAAGATCGCTACATAGAGCGAAGCCCTGGAGATCATAAATAAGTTAGAAGATTCACCTGTTGGGGAGAATGCAACTAGTATGAACCAAATTCAAGTGTAGCTGGGAAAATTGATGCTTCAGTTGCAAGACATTAAGAAAGGGAAAGAGAATCGCAAATATATTTGGTGCACTCATTGTCGCGCAGATGGACACACTAAAGATAATTTCCCTGACTTCCAAAATTATCTCCTATCTGGGACATCAAACCCACTGAGTTGTGGAAGCATACCATGGTGTCTCATATGTCAAGTATATGGGTACCGGAATGAAGAATGTAGCTACATGCAGAAGATGGTGTCGAAGCCATCAAACCTATATTGTTCATTTTGTTGATCTGTGGGGAATGAAGATAAATACGGTCATGCATATCACTAGCTTCAGGAAAGGACATAAGATTCATATTTTGTGAAGGGTGAAGATAAATGCATAGTATAGCAACCACAACCACAGCCTCAGGTGGTAAACTCTCGAACTCAACCATAGTATACAACACTGCCACAGATGAAATTTATACCATTGTAGTTGCAACCACCGTTTGTTCTGCATCGACAGTTTGCACCACAGCCGCATTATAGTTAGATACGGATGGCTTCGACACAGCCACAATATGTTCAAGTATCTCAATACATTCAATGGCATCTGAATCTACTGCCACAATAATTGGCTCAACTGTAGTTCCATCTACAAGGAGGATTCCGAGGAAGAGGAGGAGGATTTGGAAGAGGAGGAGGACGAGGTCATGGAGCTATCCAGTGTTACAATTGTGGGGTATTTGGAAATTACCAGAGAGATTTCCCACAACTACATTGTTCATGTACATACTCCACTGCAATTGATCATATTATCGAGAATTGCCCACAATTAATCACAAGATAGAAGATTGGGAACATTCCTCAGTTGCAGAGCTAGAACCAGTTGTAGAATCAAAATCAACTACAAAACAAGAATCAGTTGCAGAACCAAGCTTAGAATCAAGTTCCATTTCAAGCTCAGACTGTGAATAAACCAATTAACCTACCAATAAATCAAAATCCACCAATGAACAAGAATTCGTCGATGAGCCAAAATCAAGGATCGAAAGTTGCGACGATCTGAACAGAGCTCAGAATAGAGGACGTTGATGTTTCCATCGTCACACACGGAGGTGCGAGGACTGGAAAAGATGGGACCCTCCCACATATTTGATTGATTGGGAAAAATAATGTGTCGTTTGGTATTGCAACTGAAAAAGAGACTTTTTTTGGAGCTCGAGATGTGATCGGAAGAAATCCTGGTAAGTCACATGTCTATGAAATTCCCTCTATTTTTTATTCTTCATTAGAGGCAGGACCATCGTGGAAGCATGGTCCCTTGCAACACTTATTTGAGAGTTTCTTATCACTGGAAAGAGATCTCGATGCTTTGGTCTAGATTGAGATTTTGTTGCACCACCCAAGTAAGGAGAAGAAGGACTCTGCGGTGAACTCTCTACAAAAGAAAAATACGATCAAGCAGATGCACATGAACATTCAGATTGGGGACTATGAAGTCGATTCAGTCATTCTAGATCTAGGATCATATTTAAATATCCTAACAAAGCATACCTGGAATAAGATGGGGAGGCTGACTTTGGGTTGGTCCCCTTTGCAGTTGTGTTTGGCTAATCAGGCCAAGGTACAACCGATCGAACGTGTGTCGAACCTGGTCATAGATGTTGAAGGTATGAATACCTATATCAATTTCGACATGATTGAAGTTGTTGATGGTGTAGGTTCCTATCCCTCATTGTTGGGGATTGGATGGGCCAATGATAGTATGGAAGTCATTAACTTCAAAAAATGGATGATGACATTTGAGAATCAAGACATCATAGTCATCACTCCTATGGATCCAAATGAAGGACGGAGATATATTGAAGTAGTGAAAGATGAAGTTGTCAGGGGATGGGATCATTCTCATAGATTTTCCAAATATTACATCCACCCAACTACCGGCAGAGAACTTAGTTGGTGCAACACTAGTTCTGCATCTTTTGATTCTAATGATGCATTAGAAAACTGGAAAAACTGCATGCACAGGCTGTCATTCAGGATGTGTGGTATGATCACACAGTCGTTGTGCCATGTCGCGATTGAGATTTTTGAATTACCAGTTTATGAAGGGCTACCTGAGCTATCTACATTATTTATGGATTTTGAAGAGAATCTATCAGAACTGCAGCGATTGCTGGTGCTGGAGGAAGCACTAAAAGCTACTCCAGCATGCTAGTGGACGACTCATACGAAGACGATTAGTGGATGAGCACAGTGTTGATGGTTGATGACAGTTCACTTTGGAGACATAGAAGTATATCACACTAGGAAGTATGATGGGAAAAATTACCCTAGTGTCCATTTGATGGAATGCCAAACTTTGTGAGCATCGTGACCAAAGGATGAATGGGTCCACGCCTTTTCCACACATTGGATGAAATGCCAAGATCATGGTATATATCGACGGTGTTGCGTAGAGAAATAAACACTTGGAAGGAGTTGAAATTTTTCTTTACTCATGCCTTTAGTTTCACAGATGCCAATCCCAATGTCCACAATGCACTTCAAATCATCTAGGATGTGGTACTAAAAGTAGCACCGGTTGCATATCTAATGGATCCACATGCACATTTCCACATGCAGTCAATGATGGAATGTTACAATGTGTCTAGCGAACCTGAGGATGATGATGAACTATGGAATATCAATATTCTAGATACATAAGGGAGTAGGGATTTCGTAACACAAGATATATGAACTGATCCCATGAATCAACCACTGAAGATTAGAAAAGTTAACATTGGGATGAAGGAGAATCCAAAATTTGCAAGTGTTGGGGAATACTGGGACGAAGAGACCATGGAAAAAATCATGGATATGTTTCATGAATTCCAATATCTGTTTCCAAACAAATTCTCTGAAATGAAAGGAATACTGGGTGATTTGGGAGAAATAAAGATTCCATTAAATCCAGATGCGAAACCAGTAAGACAGAGGCTGTATTTCCTAAATCCACGATATAAAGAAAGATTCAAGGTTGAGCTTGACCGGATGTTGGATGTTGGAATCATTGAGATAGTGGAAGAATCAGAATGGATCAGTCTTATGGTTGTCGAAGACAAGAAAACCGGTGAATTTAGAATCTGCGTCGACCTAAGAAAATCGAATGATGTATGTATGCATGATCCATTTCCAACACCATTCATAGATGAAGAGCTCGAAGGACTAGGAGTTTAGGAGATGTACACTTTTATAGATGGATTTTCTGGTTATCACCAGATAAGAATCACAAAGTAAGATCGACGTAAAATGACATTTGTCATTGAATGTGGCTGCTTTGAATACAAAGTCCTACCCTTTCGATTGAAGAATGCACCTACAATATTTTCCCGGGTTGTTGTCGCTGCATTCAAATATTTCATTCAGAAGTTCCTAGAAGTTTATATGGATGATTGGATAGTGTATGGTCTAATTAAGGATCATTTGGAAAACCTACGACTGATGCTGGAAATATGTCAACGACATCAAATTGTGCTGAACTCCAAGAAGTGTATTTTCTGTGCACCGTTTGGGATGTTGTTGGGACACATTGTGTGTAAGCAAGGATTATTGGTTGACTCTGCGAAGATAGCGCTCATTCTGAGCTTTCCACTACCAAAAAGTGTGAAAATTCTTAGGGAGACACTGAGGCACACTGGGTATTATCGCATAATCATTAGAGGATATGCTGCGATTACTGCCCCTATGGAGAAACTATTGAAAAAAGATGTTGCATTCGTATGGAGTCCATAGTGTCAAGGAAGCTTCGACACACTAAAGGCCAAGATGGATTTGGTGCCAATACTCATGTTCCTATACTGGAATAAGGAATTCCATGTCCATGTCTATGCATTATCTCTTGCACTGGGAGTAGTTCTCACGCAGCCAGGAGAGGGAGACCTCAATCAACCAATCACTTTCACTAGTTGAAAGTTGTCATTTGCTAAGAATTACTATATGACCACATACTAAGAAGGTATTGCAATGGTATATGCACTAAAAAAATTCAGAAATAACCTTTTAGGCAGTTGTTTCAAGATGTTTACTGACCAATCTGCTAAGAAGTACCTAGTCAATAATCCTGTGTTTGGGGGGGAAGATATGTCGATGGATACTTCTTTTTCAGAAGTTTGATTTTGAAATAATTGTGAAGCCGATTTGCTTGAATGCTGGCCCTGATCATTTGTCCCAAATTGAGATAGGTGAGGAGCCCACCAATATTGAAGAAGGATTTCCCGATGTGCGGTTATTTAGAGTTGATGTGGCAGATGACTACTACACTCAAATAATTCAATTTTTGGTGACGAGAATCGCACCAGAGGAATTTTCAACAAGTCAAAAGAATCAGTTGGTAGTAAAGGCCTCAAATTTCCAGTTGATTGCTGACACCTAATAAGCTTGGACCAAATGAAATTTTGCGGCAATGTGTCCTACCCCATGAACAAGAAGATATTTTAGAGAAATCCCATACGGGAGTTGCTGGTGGACACTACGGAGGATGAGCTACTATGAGAAAGGTGTTGTACATAGGGATCTTGTGGCCCACCTTACATAATTATGCGACAGATTATGCATGGAGTTGCGATGTTTGTCAACGCACTGGAAAACCATCGTGATGAGATGAGATGCTGCTAGTGCCATAGGTAACCTTACAACCTTTTGATAAATGGGTCATGGATTTTGTGGGTCCAATCAGCCCACCTGGGAAGAGAAATGATGCATGGTATAAATCAAAACAAAATACTACCTGACAAAGTGGGAGGAGGTTGTACCAATTGTGGATTGCACCACTACGACAACAACAAGGTTCCTATTTGATAATATTGTGACACGGTTTCAATTACCAAGGATACTGATGAGTGACAAGAGTATTCATTTCATCAACTACACATTAAGCATGCTAACATAGGAGTTGCAAATACAACACAAGAAAAGTACCCCATATCATCCATAGGGGAATGGAATGCTAGAAGAATTCGACAAGATTTTAGAGCATGCACTTACAAAGGTATGTAACACTAATCGAGATGACTTGTATTTGAATATTCCAATAGTATTGTGAGCATATCACACCACTTGCAAGAGATTGATAGGGAAAACACCGTTCAAATTGGTATATGGACAAGAGGCGGTCATGCCTATGGAGTACATTGTTCCTAGTCTGCGCATTGCAGCTACGACGGACATGGATGATGAAGTAGTGCTAGAGGTGTGTGTGGCATAGTTGATAAATCTTGAAGAGGGATGCTTTATTGCAGGTTTCCATTAGTGCACTGAAAAGGATCGACAAAAGGATTGGCATGAATGCCACATAAAGAACAAACAGTTCTGACAAGGAGATTTGGTGCCCCTATGTGACAGCAAGTTCCTGAAGTATCCAGGTAAGTTACATATGCATTGGTTAGGTCCATATCTTGTTAATTCCATTAATTTTGGGGGTGCAGTTCAACTACAACAATTAGATGGAGCAGTACTACCAAAACTGGTGAATGGTAGCCTCGTGAATCCCTATAGGACAGGGCCATAATCATATAGTGGTTAAGGAACTGTGCAATGAAAAAAAAAGGGAGTAGATAGCCAGAGGAAGGGCACACTAGGAGGAAGTGGATGCACAAGTAGGGAGTCAGTAGCGAAGATAGGAAGATCTATTGCAACAACTATAGGACCACGACATAGTCAAATCAACAATAAATTAAGAACAGTTAAAATAGTTAATCAACAATGTTTGTTGAAGTGATGCATATTGATGGTGGATCCGACCATTGGGTTGATGGGATCGACGATGGATTCGAGAATTTAATGCATGATTTGGTCATGATGGCTGCGGTTGATTTGATAATGATTAGGATGGATTGACTAGATGCTATAAGAAGGTGCTCGATGTGGGTTGAAAGCACCACTATGATAAGTTGAGTTGCAAATATTGTTGAAGCAAAGTTAAGTTCTAGAGCTCATGAGCACATTACGAGAGTTGTTGAGTGAAGAAGAGGGTGTGTCACGACTGTGGGACATTGTTGCGGCATGTAGAGCACCCAAAAAACAATAGAGATTTTGAGTGAGAGGGACTCACCAATAAGAGTAGTCACCATTGTTGAGGAAGTTGTCAGTATGCAGGTCGAATCATCATCCATCCCGACGAAGAAATGGCGGGGGAAAAAGCCTAGCTCTCTTGCTCCAATGAAGAGGAAAAAAAGAACATTCGTAATAGCACAAGAAGATGTAGCCACCCAGAAAGGGCCATCTATATATGGTGTTGTAGAGTCAGTGGTTCGAACTAGGGTATCCATTAAGGACATCTCGGGCTACATCGCTCCCACCAGACCCGATGCACAGCCTCGGTGGCGAACCAAGAATTAGAAGTATCATCTGAATATGCCACCACTACCAAAAGGGATGGTGTGCAACACAGATATTGTACCAGCATTGGTGAATATGAAGTATGACGACCATGACCTGTTGGCATTACAGGATGTAGAGAATGAACCTTATGAGTATTTTCCCTTAGTCGCAGGCAGGCCTATAGTGTGTATCCCACAGGATTGGGTGAAGGGGTTGGATAAAGCTGGGTTGCTAACACTCATCAACATGCCGCATTTTGGGAAACTAAACAAAGAAAACAACTATGTCAAGAAAATATTATATTTCTTTCATGGAGGGACATTGTGGTTGGAAACTCCAGTTGCAATCAAGGTGGATTTGATCTCGGATATTATAGGGTTTCCAAAGGATGGGCCAAACCCATCACAATATTTAAAAGACAGGGATAATGATAAGTGTCTTGCTGGATGATTGAAGTTTAAGTATGACTTGCAGTGCGATGGAAGGGTGTATCGCATTGAGGACCAAGATGGATTATATACATAATGTTGTTTTACGATGAGCACTAGATATTTCATATGTGTAGGACTATATATCAATTAGCACCGAACCACAGGTTAGGAATGTTCATATTCCCCCAACTGTGATTGATGCTAGACAAGAGGATGTGAACTCCTTACAACAACATCTTTAGAGAATTGCGGTGGATATCAATAATTTGTCCACCCAGACCCTAGTACACATGCAGCGGGTCACCAACCAAGAGTTGGTCCATCGATAGAAGGATATCAACGACCAGTACTTGCAGTTGCAAGATGAAGAGGATGCATTGCAGAAAGAGGTAGAGGAATTGCACTGTGCAAAGGAAACATTCATGGAAGACAAAGCATAGGAAATTGAGAAACTCAAGAAGGCATAAGAGGATCTCAAGACGAATATTGCAGAAGAAATCAAAGAACTAAAGAAAGAAACTGACTACCTTTTTATTGAGAAGGTGCATCTTTTTGTTAGTCGGGGGCAAGTGGAAGAGGCTATTACAGATGCTTTTCAGTACATCCATGAAAGCAATGTGGAATTGGATGTAGTAGCAAAGTCAAATCGACTCAGGGAAGTTATCACGTAGTTACAACTCAACAACGGTATTTTGAACGCTTTGGTCTACCTAGGCACACCACCAAAGAAAATTGCAGAATAGAAGGGTTCCATTGAGGATATTGTAGAACAATTTGAAGATATGGAGTAGGAGGCCAAAAATATTACTGAAGCAACAACACAATTTTGGGGTAGTGTCGTTCAAGATGAACAGTTAGAGCAATTGACAAAGCAATTGCAGGAAGCTAAGGGCTAGTTGGAAACAATGAATATAGAATCGAGGAAAATGCCACCAACGTTTTCCATTAAGTGGTCAGCAAAGTTAAAGGAGCTAAAACAATGCGTTGGAAAGGATTAGGAGCGACAACGAAAGCACAATGAACATCTCGATGAGTTCCAAGAAATTGGAGCCCAATTTTTGGTGAAAGAAGCTGTTGCACTGCAGGATGTGTAGGAGGGGAAGAAGGAAGTGAATTCCAAATTGGTGGAGCACCCATTAAAGCAATATTTTCTTAGAAGTCAGGACCTTGTTGAGAAAATTAAAACACAGGTAAAGGATATCACTTAGCAATACGACGACTTCAGGCTGAAAATCAATGAGTATACCATGTCCAACTGATGTGGCTCGAGGGCGAGCCATAAGATTGTGTTGGTGGATTGTTGGTAGGGTTTTGGGGACAAGTAAGTTGGATAGCATTGCAGATGGTGTGGAAGCTTAGAAGACACCGTGCAAGTAAAATATGGCATGCAAGGTGGAAGATAGACTATTTTGAATATTTCATGTCACTTTTTGTACTTTTGGACCATAGTTTGTAGATATTGGTCATTAGTTGGTAGAATCAGCTAAGATTTAGTTAGAAAATTGCCCAAGTGGACCATGAATGTAAAAGCACAAGACTATAAATAGAAGAAGAATTGTAAATGTGATCATATCATAGATTGAGAGTTGAGAGCTTGAGACTCAATTGAATTGTTGTTTTGGATCTGTGATTGATTGCGCATAATTAATATGAGAAGACAAAGGTTGATCTGAAATACTGCTATCTTTTGGTCTTTTCTTGTCTTTCTATTTATGTGAATCCAATGTTGAATATGTGCGACAAGGATCTATGATTAGATGTTTATTGCTAATGAGTAGTGTTATCTTCTTAGATATGTTTGTGCAACAGTATGGTTATTTCAGTTATGAATGAATGATGTGATCTTTTAAGGAGAAAAGATGAATGGTTCTATTGATGATTAAGTAACTGGTCAGATCTGGTAGATAAGTTGATGAATTTTCAATGCCCCATAGTCCTCTTCTATTCTGTGGAAAATTGGTTCCGTCATCCCTCCCTCGAACATCTCGGGTGAGACTTCAGCCACTTTGTAGGTGTTTTCGGACAGGGTAAAACCTATCTGGGATGGTGCTTAGGGATATTGTGATGATTTGAGCATTGACAGAGTGGGAACCCCTATCGACTGGGTTTTGTTGGTTTGGTTTGCACCAACAATGATTCTTCACCAGGATCTTCTCATTCTCCCTTTTGATTGATCAATTTAGTATTTAGTTGTTCTACTTAAACATCCTTATCTTTCATCTGATCCTACAAGTATTTTTCCTTTTGTTTGAGCTTTACACGCAACACCTTCATTGTCATGGTCTTCTACTAATATTCATTCAAAGAGTCCAAGATTTTATTTTTGAACTTTGTGAATTCAATATGGTTCATATTTAATGTGTTCATGACCCAATTGGATCTAAGATCAATATTCAACAATGTGAGATGTATCTCATGTGCAACCTTTGATATCACTTCATCCTCATCTGCAAGAAATTTCTCAATTTAATCACACAATCTATCATTACAATCACAAGAGTCCATACCTTTACTAAATTCCTCTTCTTACATGTCTTCTTCTTGATTGATCTCTTATAGGGGCTTGTCTTCTGGTTCCTGATCTTTCTTCTGGTGTTTACTTCTGATACTTTCTCTCCAACTTGAACCATATATATTTTGCTGAAGTGTACTCCCATACACTTTCCTTCACTGGTTTGGAAATTCCATTGATGAGGAACTTCAAGTCTATAGTATTTTCCTTCTTTCCTTCCTTCTGTGCAATTGATTTTCCTTTATTTTTTGATGGAGCTGGTGGATTGATCACAATCTCTCAAATGCTAAAATTCTTCATATATGCCTTCATATTACTCCTCCAACTGAAATAATATATCATATCAAATACATACATGCCATTACTTGATGACTCTTATTTTGCTTCCATTATGTCTCCACGGATATCGTTCAAGCTTGTTAGGATTGTGACGAAGGTTTCCATATTATACCAGTTGTTGGACACAATGGCCATGCTCAGAGGGGGGTGAATCAGTATGTGAGAAATTTAAAACTTTTTACCTTCTTTTAATCAATAAAAGTATATCAATCGTTAATCACATAATCATATTCTTCTATTGAATCAACCGTGAGTTATAAGAATAAACATCACATCAAAAGAGACACAAGAAAATATGGGTTTTGTATCTTTATTTATTGTACATGGAAGACAACAATATTGTAGATTACAATCAACACCAACTGATGAAATGAGCACCAACTCTCGTAATAGAACCTAGCCTTGTTTTCTTAGATCCAACTAAGAAGGGTTTGAGGATTCTCATCCTGAAGCTCAATATTCTTATTGCAAGCAATCATATGGCCCTGCTCGACAACCAAAATATTCTCTGTACATCAATCTCTTCTCATCACTCTACTAGTCAACACTGCTGATCAATATCTAGTCAATTTGGTCATCAATATTTGGTTAATCTTGTTGGTCTTCTTCTCGTCACTGCTGCAACACTACCAGTTCTTCTCATGTACATCCTTGTACACCTCATCATACCCAGTCACTCATCAAGTAGTTGTCATGTGATTTCACTGATCATAAGGCATGCATCATTATGTATCGTCATCATAGGTATGCATCATTGTCATAGAGTATGCATCCTCATCATCAAATATACATTATAGTACATAGGATAGAATCATCACACTATGGGATGCATGTACATAATATTGTATAGGAGTGCATCTGCATCATAGAGTGTACACCATTATCACATGCTTTATCATCATAGAGTGTATAATATCATAGCATAAATGTATGAAACATCATCATCATAGCCTCCATAACATATTCAATAAATTCAAATATATATACCATTATATAGGCTCGCATACTAAGATCAAAGATGAATTCTATCCATGACAGACCTGTGCCATCACAAGAGAAACCCAGAAACATGAACCATGCCTTTTCAAAGATAAAAAAATGAAGAAACAATATAAAAACCCAAATAAACTCTAGATCTTGCCACCACATATTCCTCGTAACAAGTTTTCCAATGAGCCAAGAATTTTGTAATTCTGATTCTGTACGAGAAATTTATGTCAATTTTAGTGGAGATGCCCAGAAATTTCTACTCCACAAAGTTTCACACTTTTCTCCAAGAGTTGTGAAATACCAAAGAGAGACTTGATTAATGAAAAGATTAATGTTTCATATTATATTTATATAGGTTCTGGAGGAAATTCAATACCTCAAACTAGGATGACATGCAATTCAAAATAACAAATAATTAAATTCTCTTTTGTTTGGTCAACTCACCCAAAAAGGCGGGGTACACCAACTTCAAAAATTCATATCTCTTCAACAGTAAGGAGTTAGAATATTCTCTACATATCAACAAAAATGGATTGACGAGGAATATCTCCCTATGATGGTTTTATTTGCAAATTCTTGGTATAGTACCCTTAAATTATTGAATTTTTATAGGACATCAAGTCCCCACACATGTGTAGAATAATCAACCCATAGTTAGCTACCTTAGACATTAATTAATCCATTTTTGTCTTATTTGCCTAGTTTCCATATTCCATCTTATGCAAGTTGTCCTCCACATGTCCAAAGTGGTCAAACTTTCTAAAATTGAGTCATGGAGCGCTTGGGAAACCACTTGGAATCAAATCTACTTTATTCCTAGCCTTCCTAGCATGTCTACTTTTTCTGCTTTATTGCTTGCTTTTGTTGAGTTTTAAGGCAATTGGGAAAGTTTGACTAGGTGAAGTTAACTTGTTTTTTGTCCTCATCATCCTCCACTCTTTTATCCTAATAAAAGAATTTATGAGTTATCCTTCCATCATCTATTACCTTGCCTAATTGATTTTTCCAATTCATGAAATCCTAGACAGATTTGGAAACTGTTTTATGCACCTATGGGGGATTTGCTTAGATTTAGTAAGCCTTCTTTTGACCAAATTAGAATGGAATCCTTATGCATTAGAATATATCATGTAATTATTTATTGTGGTAGCCTATGACTTCACAAGGTTGGCTATTGTACACTTATTCAATACAGATTAGTGTTCTGCTCCATATTCAGTCTCCTTTGTGTGTAATTTGCATGTGTAATTGGCAATTTTTGTGAGTGTAATTGTTCTAACACCTGGGTTCAATTTCCACATGGTGTCAGAGCCTTTGTAGATCGATTCATCTCCTTCCAATTTTTTATTGTAGGTTTTACATCATTGACTGGGAGCATTATGCTGACTGAAGGGACAATTTCTGAGCTATGGATCAATCTCAGAAGATCATCTTGACTCCATTTAAATTTTTTGAATGGAAAGCAGAGATGGAGATACTGTTGAGAGTGAAAGGCCTCTATAGAGTGACTATGGAAATAGAAGCAGATCCCAATATAGCTGCAGAGAAAATTAAATGGCACAATAGGAGGGATGAGGCCTATGGTCTCCTGTGTCTGAGCATATCCAGAGACCTCCTTTTCCATCTTGATGGATTAACATCACCAAATGAAGTATGGGAGAAGCTTGTTGAGATTTTTGGTAAGACATATGAGATGAGGGGACATCAACTTGAAAATGAATTGATCTCCTTGAGTCCCAATAGCTTTGAATCCCTGCAACTCTACTTTTCCAAGTTCAAAGCCCTTGTTCTGCAGCTAAAACAGTGTGGAATCGAAAAGAAGGAGGAGAAACTGGTTCTGGCCATACTATCAAAGCTTGGCCCTAACTATTCAATGTTTTTATCAACCTTCCATGCCACAAAGTTGACAGCTCAAGCCTGGAAAATGCCTAGCCTTGTAGATTTCATGGAATCTCTCACACAAGAACAAGATAAATTGGTGATGATGGGCACTATCAAACCTTCCAAAGACCAAGCTCTGGTTGCTGGATATTTGAGGGTGGATTCAAAATGAAAGAAGAAATCTAAGAAGCCACCTTACTCAAACCCCTCTACTCTTCTGATTTGAAGTTATACATGTTCTCACACTTCCTACCTTACTCAAACCCCTCTGCTCTTCTGATTCATGCTAATGAGGAAAGCAAGATTTGGCATGAAAGATTTGGCCACCTTAACTATAAGTATATTTCTTATATTCGTGAAAAATAAATGTTCATAGGGTTACCAAAGATTAATTTTTCCAAAGGAGTCTGTCAAGGTTGCATCTTAGGAAAACACCCAGAGCATAAATTTGAGAAATCTAGTCATGAGAGAATCTATACACCTCTTGAGTTGATCCATAGTAATGTTGCTGGCCCATTTCCTCATATGTCAATGGGTCAGGAAAAATATGCATTGACATTCATAGATGAATTTTCCATGTACTGCTGGGTTTACTTCCTGAAACACAAGTCTGAAGTTTTTGGCCTCTTCAAAGTCTTTAAGGCTTTGGTTGAAAACCAGTCTGGGAGGAAACTCAAGGTCCTCAGATCTGAAAATGGTGGTGAGTATGTCAAGTCTAAGTTCATTCAATATTATGTAGATGTAGGTATTCAGATGCAACATTCTATCCCTTACACACCACAACAAAAGGGTGTTGCTGAGAGGAAGAATAGATCACTGAAAGAGATGGCAACCTGCATGATGGAGGCTAAGAATTTGCCACCAAAGTTTTGGGTAGAAGCTATAAACTATGTAGCCTATATCCAGAATAGGGTGCCTCATAAACAGCTTGATGGTATGACTCCTTTCAAATCATGGAGTGGGCATAAGCCAGATGTGACCCATTTCAGGATTTTTTGGCTCAAGGGCTTTGGCTAGAATTCCAATAGAAAAGAGGAAGTCTTTGTTGGGAAATAGGGCAGACCCAGGATTTATACCTTTAAATTCACACCAACAAAAGACCCATAGTGTTGGCCCTTTTGGAAAAAACTTGCGAATAGGTTGCAGTCTCACCCGAAACAGCTATGGGGTGCTGCAGAACCAGGTTTCTGCAAGCAGAAGAGGGATATTACTGTACCTTTAGCTTTTAACGGATTATCAATATAAATCAAAGAGATTTAACATTCACTTATTTAGCTTCATGGTTGGATAAACAAACAGTGCCTTGGAAAACCCTTTACTGGTAATTCTCAGCGAAATTATTAACTAGCAGTGATCTTTACTTATCAAATATATAGATATTAATGCATGAAAGAACACAATAAAAATAGCACACAGAACCACGACACAAGATATAACGTGGTTCACCCCTAGTGTAGGGGTTACGTCCACAGAACCGTGTTTTATTCAACTTTCTAAAAAAACCACAGTTCTGATCTGTGCACTCAGCTACAGATCCCTTCAAGTCCTCAAAGTCACGCATACAGCTGTAGGCCTCTACGCACACAGCTGCAGATTTCCTTAATCACCTAAAAACGCTCTGCGCACACAACTACAGAGGTCATCCACACACATAGCTGGGACTTAACCTTTTCTTACAAAATAGCCTTAGCTTCGCATCAATTCATCGACACAAAAATCCTAACCTCACTTCTTTACAAGAGTGCATATTTATACAGCGCACATATTACAAAACCATGGGCACCCCGAACCCTAAACCCTAGACTTAAACCATGGGTTTATTATGAAAAGAGGACTTTTACTCAACCCTGACACCCCTAAGACTATTTTGAGTCATAACTCCGCTTAGAGCTTCCACAAAAACCACGGATTTACCAAAAATAGGGACCGTTAAGGTGTGCGCCCTAACAGGCCCCTAAGACTCACCAGTGTCCCATCCCGGGACACTCTGCTGTTCTTCTTGTCCACGAACTTTGTCGGTGAGGAGAGTGTATTGCTTGCTGAGGCCACGCATAATATTGTCAGCTGCTTGCTCCTTTTCGACCAACTCCTGCAATACTGTGGCTGATGCTTCACTGGCCTTTTCTTGCGCAAATGCATCATATTCCTTCAACACTTTGAGTTGGGTGTCCATAGCAGTACTCAACTCAAAAGCTTCACTGATAAGTGGCTACAGAGAATTTTCCACTTCTGTTGCTCTTTCCCTGCACGACTCAATTTCCTGCTGGAGTTCATTGCTTCGCTTGACCTTGAGCATTTTCTCCATAGGCGGTAGAGTCTTAATTGCCACTTTTACTGCATCCAACTCTGTCTGTCGCTTCCTGATGGTTTCTTGTAGCTGTCTGACTTCAGAATGTTCCTGTAATGTGGTCCAGGCTTCAACACTATCTTCAAGGGGTTCTTGTTGTTGTGTATGACTAGGGCCTGTGCCCACATTGGTAACTGGGGGAATAGGAATGGTGGGTTTTGTCCCTGCGTCCTTCAACCATTCAGCCAGCCACTGTTGGACAACCGCGAGGATGTCGGATTTGGTCACTACATATGGTAACTTAAACCATTGATTCTTTTGGTCTGCGCGGGCCTAGATGAAACTATGATGCATGTCAGCATTGAAATGGGCTGCGCCCTGGTATTGAGAAAACAACTCATTACTGAGTCGAGGGGTTTTCGTAATCTCATACGAAACACTCATCATATAAAAAGAAAATACACAGTTGTCATCTGCTGTAGGGTTTTATCCTGGGAAACCCACAGAGAGGTGTACCGTACTACACCAGGAAGGTCCAAAGGGATATCAGCAAACTGCACCTCGGTAGGTTCTTGCCATCCTACCAAGGCGATGAGGACTATTAACCATGAATAATGAAAGGGCCTACCTTTCTCCTGTGCATCGCAGATATCTTCACAGAATTCCTTCGCAATATACGCTGCCCAATTGTAACTGTATCCTTCGACACAGTTCGCAGCAATTCTGATAACTGGGGTAGGCACTTCATATGGTCTGCACTTTCACATGAGCTTGTATGCTAGAAGCTCAACTGTGAAGCGAATATTATGCTCTTGAATCGCAGAAGTGTGATACCCTCATTTTCCCTTCATCAGGCCGAAGTGTTCCTTCATGCTTTGTGCGAGCTTTGTATCCTCATGCTTTGAAGGAAATTTAGTCCCCAGATCAGGCCCTGCTATTGGTAAGGCTGTGATCCTATGAATGAGCTCACCATTAATAGGAATTTTCTTGTCTCCTATCCATAAGTGACCGTCATGTACCAATGCCAGCAGCTATTTGACCACTATGGTCACTTGTGTACTACAACCAAAATGGGGAACATCGAGCATATTCAGCAGACCAGCTCGATCCAAGCCAGCAGCCCACTGTTTTACTTCCAGCACTGTTGCAGCAATTTCTGGATATTTGACAAAATGCAGGTATCATGCTGGAGCGAACTGTGGAAACTTTCCACGGTCATTTGTGTCGTGGTCGACATACTTAAGTCGATCGATTTTCCCTGTCATGGTCCCAACCAACTGCACACCCAGAGGCAACGAAGGGGTGCGTACTGTGAACTTCTTGAACCACCGAGGTGGCTGAACTCCTGGTCGAACTGGTGGAATATACGGGGGACGTTTTGAGGAAATGTTCTCATCTTCTACAGGTGGAGCTTCTGCTGAACCGGACGGAGGCATTTCGGGGTCTTCTGGTGTTTTCCCTGATTGCTTGTGTCGGTCTTCGTTGTGCTTAGAACGCACTTCAGGCTTGAACTTCTTTCGGGCAGATCGTGTCTGCATGGGTGGAGTCGGCGCTAGTGGAGTTTCTTCATGGGGTGCAGATGCAGATGGTTGGTTGAAAAGGTGCGGCAAACCCGTCTGCTCAAAATCTCTCACCAGTTCCTGGATCTCACGATCAGTTGACATGGATGCAATTAGAAAACTCAAGAAGCTGAAGAATGCGAACATAGTGGATATGAGTGACTTCTTATAGAATCTATCCATGAAATTTGTCATAACTGTGCATTGATGGCGCCAAATCAGACAGAGATCTTGTCCGAACGGCGGTAGATTTCCCAAAATCACATTAATACGGATAGTTAATACAGAGAACGTACCGGCGCCTCCAAATTTGATTTCTTCTAACAGTCATTTGTGTAGCTCCGACAGACCTTTCCTTCTTCGACACAGGCAGTAGTTGTGGTTTGACCCTATTACAGACACTCGACACCTCTGGACACCATTTGCGACAAAGAGTCGAGCTTCGACCCACGACAGAGTGTCATCCACGGCTTTGATGACTCCTCTTATTTCCAGGTACTTCATCAGACATAAGTCCTGACACTTATGGAGAAGTTGGGTAGCTTTGCTTACCGTGTCTTCATCCCAATAATCTCCACTAGTGGCACACTTAGGCTGGTCTTCTAATCCAATGTTGACTATCCACGTCTTGAGGAACTGAGTCACTTCAGGAGATTCAACTGCTGGTCCTTGTACATCGCAATGTGCTTCTAACTGAGGAATAACACTATTGCACAGATCATCCTCCTCGTCAATTGTGAGGTTATAATGTGTGACTGCTTGAACTTCTTGTACTTTCCAATCTGGCCAGTATTTTACTACTTCTTGAGCATCCAATACCTTAGTATGAACCAACCGGATAGCTGCATCCAAAGCTGGACAAACTTCATTAGTAGAAAAGGTAAGCACAAGACAATCCCAACTTACAGTATCATGGCGAAGCTCAACCTCTGCATACCAATTCTTTGCTATCGGTTCCAGAGTATGTACAAACCGATGTACCCATTCTTCCTGAGGTACATGCTACCATGCATCATAGCATTGTGCCAAATGTTCCTGAGGGCTAGTCTTTCCATAAAACCTGCTTTGGATCTCCTGGGGCTGCTCCATAAATCTCAGGTGAAGGAACTACTGACAAGCTTTCCAACTAGGAGTGTTCTTCCTATGGCCAGTCCACCATCTAGCTATTGTAGCTCTGAATGCGGAATCCAAAGTCTCCATTTTCTGTGAGTCTGGTATCTGGGCTGAGAATTGCTTAATAAATTCTTCTGGGTCTGTCGAACCATCAAAAACAGGTAAGGGTCTTGTCTGCGAGCTAAGCCATCTAAGAGACTTGGTAATTCTTGCACAATGGTGGCCATGTAGCTCATACAATCTGTTCTGCCAATGCTCTAGACCATCATCTGAATCCGTCATGCAGGAGCTGTCACACTGCCAATCCATAATACCTTCGGCATTAGGGTCAACATAATATTCTACCTTCGCTGTGATATTGTATATATGGTCCAACACATCTTGATCTTCATCTCGGAGGGGTTCTGTGTATCTTTCTCCTTGAGAGGGATCCAATGGGACTATAACTTTCAAATATTTCCCTTCGAAAATCATCTGTCTCTTCTTAAGGTTAATAACGGTAGCATTTTCCATTGCCCACTCAATACCTAACAAGGATGGATAGGTATTTCTGTCGTCAATGATATCAATCACTTCGAAGTCTGCTACGGTACAGACACCATCAATATCTACTGGAACATTAGGGAATCGTCCTAGGGGCACAATCTTCTGCTGATTGGCTAATCTAAACTGTATAGGGGACCAATCAAGGGTAGGTTTTCCCATTTGTTCCCAGGTTTGTTTGGTTAAGACATTTACCTCTGAGCCTAGATCCAAAATAACATTAGTCATATCATACTCTCCTATCTAAGCATTCAATCTCATTTCCCTGCCAGTTCTTCTAACTCTATTAATAGGTTTTTCCTGACCAGTACTTTGCTGAGGTTCGCAGGAACTAATCACTTTCTGCAATTCACTTAAAGCATTCTCATTTCTTAGAATTTTCAGACAGCTCTGTAAAAAGGAGGACAAGGTACTTACTTTATCTGGCGAAGCTTCTTGCGGTGGCGACTGCTGCTGATGTGGCTGCGCAGGTGCGACTGGTGTGCTAGAATCCACAAAATCTTGCTTGGCTTCCATGAATGTCTCCTTTTCTCTTTAAATATCAAAGGCGAGGACCTTCACAGGGGCCTTACGAACCCAAGACTTGTCAGGCTGTTTCTCAGCAGGCTGTATATGCGTCGTAGCTCCACTTCTGGTGACCACATTAATGGCTGGGGCAGGTCTCTGCTCGACTGAAATCATCTAAAGATTCTGAGTAGGGGCACGGTTTCTTTCCTGAATCTTAGCTATCAACTGCGGGCACTGCTCGGTCACATGATCTACTGCCCGACAATACCCACATGTTGTAGTGGGGTTGCGACAGTTGCGAGCCAGATGTCTAGCCTGGTTACAGTTATAACACACCACCTGACCGCATCCTCTGCCAGCCATACCACCATGACCACGGCCTCCAAAACCACCTCTACCTGATGCGCTACCTCGGTAGCCAAAGCCGTCATTACTCGGTCCCTCATTTTTTACCCGGTAGGAATCGTAGGTGCGTTCTCTCATGAGGTCATAACTGCGACACTCATCTTCATTATGTCCTATGGACTTACAGAATTTGCAGTAAGGGCTCTTGGGGACATGCACATACCTCTGTAGCAGATAGCAATTCTCAGGTCGATGCTGGCCAGTTGTCCGACAGATCTCACAATAGAGAACAGTAGGGTTGAATGGGTTTGGTGCACCAGTATTCAGGTAATTCTTTACCACAGGGCACTGTTCCTTGTCATGACCTTCGGTCCGACATTGTGCGCACCAAACCTCTTCGCGAATGGTTTTTCCTTTCTTCATATCGTGAAGCTCCAAAGCCATCGCTGCCAACTGCACTTGGATTTGAGCAATACCAGAGTTGTCCTCGACAGGAGCGGTTTCAAGCTTCATCGTGATTTCCAGAGCCTCCTGCTGGTCAGCAACCTTCTGTTGTATGAGTGAAGTTCTGATATGTGGGAGCAACGCTGCAATAAACCACTCCTTGTGCTGCACAGGTCCAATTGGGAAATTGACTTGGTTTAGCAGAACTTTGAATCTTTGATCAAAGTCCCACACTGATTCTCCATGCTTCTACTGAATCTCTTTCAACTCTGTGATACACTGCGACTTTGATTTCGGCTTCTTAAATTCCTTTATCATTGCTGCTTTTATATCAGGCAAGTAAGTGCTGGATAATTTCATGAACCAGTTCATAGCATGGTCTCGAAAAGAAGTAACCAGCTGCGCTCTTTTTGTATCTTGATCTGTAATGGACTTAGCAGTACATACTGCTTCACATAAAAACCAGAACTGTTCTGGATCCTCTGATCCAGTTCCTTTGAAAACAGGTAGCTTAATTTCATCATGCATATGGGCCATAGTGGATCTAGGGGGGGATGGAGGGGGACTAGAATTAGGTGGGGGAGAACTTACTGGGGTAGACTGACCTGCGACAGGAGTACTCGGGCTAGGGTGACTTTCATACTGCGACGGGTTCTCAGGGATAATAGGTCTTCGCTGCGGGGTTACCAGAGGGTTTCCAACAAAAGGGGTTTCTTCAGGTTTTGAATCGGTGGGATTTATAGGGGAATACTCGGTATGCTGACCCTAGGAATAGGATCCAAAATCTCTCTTGTACCTTTTGCCACTTTGCAGCAAACCACTTTGTTCGTCGAAGGTATTGTCACTTGCAAACATAGGTTAGTAATACTAAATCTAACAGTTGGATTCAATTAGCAATATACCTTTTTCAGCTAATAGAATTTTAATTCTCAAACTCATTGAATTCAAAAGCTTACCCCTTGGTCCATTGAAAAAATGCAGCTCCACTTCACTAAAGGAAGTACTCGTGTCAATGGTGAACTCCGTCACAAATGCTTCAAGGGTTCACCTTGTCCAGAAATCAACAGCGCGGGATATCTCGTTGTTCACCCTTTTTAGGATATTAATTCACGCGGGGTTCCAAGCAGGAAAATGATGTTCTTGGAAGTTCGTTCTTCTCTCTGTTAACCTGGATAACCACTGGTACAACTCTATGTGGATACTACTAAAGAAAATCTCATAAATATCACAAAAACATACCTCTGTAAAAATTCATTTGCGCTACGACGCGGATTTTTTTTCTCTTGCGCGGCGAATGTCAGATATGTCTCATCAAGCCAATCACCGATTTCCTTCATAGAGGGTCTCCAGAACATAGCCCTCGAGGTACGACGTAAACCCCTCTTGAGAAGATACTGAATTCAACCAGAAATGGAACCAATTTGTTGGGCAATAGGGCAGACCCGGGTTTTATACCTTTAACTTCGCACCAACAAAAGACCCACAGTGTTGGCCCTTTCGGCAACAACCTGCGAATAGGTTGCAGTCTCACCCGAAACAACTATGGGGTGCCGCATAACCAGGTTTCTAGAAGCAAAAAAGGGATATTACTGTACCTTTAGCTTTTAACAGATTATCAATATAAATCACAGAGCTTTAACATTCACTTATTTAGCTTCACGGTTGGATAAACAAACAGTGCCTTGCACAACCCTTTACTGGGAATTCTCAGCGAAGTTATTAACTAGCAGTGATCTTTACTTATCACATATATAGATATTAATGCATGAAAGAACACAATAAAAATATCACACAGAACCACGACACAAGATATAACATGGTTCACCCCTAGTGTAGGGGTTACGTCCACAGAACTGTGTTTTATTCAACTTTCTACAAAAACCACAGTTCTGATCTGCGCACTCAGCTACAGATCCCTTCAAGTCCTCAAAGCCGCGCACACAGCTGCAGGCCTCTGCGCACACAGCTGTAGATTTCCTTAATCACCCAAAAACCCTCTGCGCACACAGCTGTAGAGGTCTTCCATGCACACAGCTGGGACTTAACTTTTTCTTACAAAATAGCCTTATCTTCGCATCAATTCATCTACACAAAAATCCTAACCTCACTTCTTTACAAGAGTGCATATTTATACAGCATACATATTACAAAACCATGGGCTTAAACCATGGGCACCCCAAACCCTAAACCCTGGACTTAAACCGTGGGTTTATTACAAAAAGAAGAATTTTACTCAACCCCGACACCCCTAAGACTATTTTGAGTCATAACTCCACTTACAGCTTCCACAAAAACCGCGGAGTTACAAAAAATAGGGACCGTTAAGGTGTGCGCCCCAACAACAGAAGCTATAAATTGTGCAGCCTATATCCAGAATAGGGTGCCTCATAAACAGCTTGATGGTATGACTCCTTTCAAATCATGGAGTGGGCATAAGCCAGATGTGACCCATTTCAGGATTTTTGGCTCAAGGGCTTTGGCTAGAATTCCAATAGAAAAGAGGAAGTCATTGCAGCCCCAAAGCCAAGAGTGTCTATTTGTTGGGTACTCTAAAGATTCAAAAGGGTGCAAGCTGATCAATTTGAGCACAAACAAAGCCTTCATTGAAAGGAGTGTTTAGTTCCAAGAAGAGCCTTTAGCAGCAGTGGAAGTTGGAGAATCCTCTTCACCACCAAAACCATTGAATGTAAGTGAAGAAATAGTTGAGTTTGCTGATTCTGATATGTATGATAATGATTATTTAATTTCAGATCCTAACAGTACTACAAGACCAAAATGGGCAGCAAATACCATTCATGTAGCTGGAGAACTAGCTGGAAATCCTAATGATCCTAGGAGGACTAGATCTCAGTTTGAGAGTGCTCTGTGTATGAAAGATCCTTTGTTTGCAGAGAAATGATATCTGATGGTTTAATTAGGCCCACAGACATATGAATATGCATCACATTATCCAATATGGAAAACAGCCATTAAATAAGAGTTCATCTCACTCCAGAAGAACAACACTTGGGAGCTGGTTGATCTTCCCCCAGGGAGGAAGCTAGTTCAATGTAAGTGGGTTTACAAAACCAAGTTTGCTGCTGATGGTTCACCTTTGAAATATAAGGCAATATTGGTAGCCAATGGCTACTCACAAGTACATGGCATAGACTACAATGAGACCTTTGCACCAGTGGCAAAGATGGACTCCATCAGGCTAGCCTTAGCCATTGCAGCTTCGAAGCAGTGGGAGGTACATCACATGGATGTGAAGTGTGATTTCCTGAATGGATATCTCACTCAAGATATTTACATGCAGCATCCTCAAGGATTTTCTACTAATCCATCTCTTGTGTGCAGGCTAAAGAAATCATTGTATGGGATTGAGCAAGCCCCCGTGGCATCGTATGCGAAGATTGATGGATTTCTGCTATCATTGAATATTTTTCGATGCAAATCAGATCCTAATTTTTATTTGAAGCTTATTCATGGTTCTTTGATGATTATTTTCTTGTATGTAGATGACCTTCTCATTACAGGAAGCTCAAAGGATGAAATTGCCTCCTTGAAGGATGCAATGAACCATGCATTTTCAATGACAGATTTGGGGTTATTGAGTCAGTTCTTGGGTCTTGAGATTGCTCAAACCAAACATGGAATAAAAGTACATCAGTCCAAGTATGCCTTGGATTTGCTGAACAAGTTCAACATGAAGGATTGCAAGCCAAGGAAGACTCCCTTCCTTTCAAGAGTTAAGCTTGAAGAAGCAGATTCTTCACCTATGGTAAACAATACACTGTATAGGCAACTGATTGGGTGTTTGCTGTACCTTACACATACTAAACCTGATATTTCTTATGCAGTAATTGTGGCTTAAAGATACATGGATCAGCCTCATGAGATCCATTGGAGAGCAGTCAAAAGGATCCTTAACTTTGTTCAGGGAACAAGGACTCATGGGATCTTCTACAAAGCTAAAGCTAATGTTGATTTGATTGGGTTTATTGACAGTGATTGGGAAGGTGACAACACAGATCGAAATTCAACATTAGGATATGTGTTCATGCTTGCTGAAGGACCAATCAGTTGGTCAAGCAAGAAACAGAGTGCCATTGCACTCTCATCTACAAAAGCAGAGTACAGAGGAGTTGTAAATGCAGCAACTCAATGTTTATGGTTGCAGGGGTTACTTGGTGAGTGTGGCTTCGAATCAAAATACTCAAATACTATATATTGTGATAATCAAAGCACCATTCAAATCTGTAATGATCCAGTTCAGAGACAGAGAACCAAACACATTGAGATCCATATGCCTACATCAGACAGCTTGTGCATGATGGCACCATTCACCTACTCTTATGTTCATCTTCAGAACAAGTAGCAGATATCTTCACCAAAGTTTTTTGTGAGAATACATTCAGCAATTTCAAATCACTGTTGGGGATTGCTGATGAGTGATGACAATATTTTCAAATTTTGTTTTACTATCCATGTTTAAGGGAAGATTTTTCCCACTGGGTTTTTGCCTCTTTCCTTGGTTAAATGGACATGCGGTATGTAAAGGGTGACTAAGCCTTGTTGCTAGGCCCTATAATTTTCTGATATTTTACTCATAAGTTAGGCTTAAGGGGGGGTTTTAGAATAATCAACCCATAGTTAGCTACCTTAGACATTAATTAATCCATTTTTGTCTTATTTTACTAGTTTCCATATTCCATCTTATGCAAGTTGTCCTCCACATGTCCAAAGTGGTCAAAATTGCTAAAATTGAGTCATGTAGCACTTGGGAAACCACTTGGAATCAAATCTGCTTTATTCCTGGCCTTCCTAGCGCATGTCTACTTTTTCTGCTTTATTGCCTACTTTTGCTGAGTTTTAAGGCAATTGGGAAAGTTTGACCAGGTGAAGTTAACTTGTTTTTTGTCCTCATCATCCTCCACTCTTTTCTCCTAAGAAAAGCATGTATGAGTTTTCCTTCCATCATCTATTAGCTTTCCTAATTGATTTTGCCAATTCGTGAGCTCCTAGACAGATTTGGAAACTGCTTTATGCACCTATGGGAGATTTGCTTAGATTTAGTAAACCTGCTTTTTACCAAATTTGAATGGCATCCTTATGCATTCAAATCTCTCATGTAATTATTTATTGTGGAATTCTATGGCTTCACATGGTTGGATATTGTAAACTTATTCAATACATATTAGTGTTCTACTCCATATTCAGTCTCCTTTGTGTGTAATTTACATGTGTAATTGGCAATTTTTGTGATTGTAATTGTTCTAACACCTGGGTTCAATTTCCACAACATGAGGGTGCCAAATAAAATACAACCAACTACAAGAGTTTCAAAGTCTTCTTCAATATTTCAAGGAATGTCCATGGGTTGCACCTCCATATACATCCCAGTAGACATATAACCACAAAGAGGACCATACATCACCATCAACATGCTACCAAGTGTGTGGGTTCAAGACCCAAGGAACCACATACAAGGGTTTCAAGGACTCTTTCAAAGATATCATATAATATTTAAACAAGATACTTTCCACGGAATTCAATCCCATCACATAGGAATCTCTCGCGAAGTCATGAGGAAATCATGACCAAAGATTCCATCATATCAAAGGCTCTAATAATCATTGGCTTACAAACCAAAATATGTAAGGATTCAAAGACCCAAATCATTTGCAAATGCACCATCAATGATCATATAGTGTCCAAGGGTCATCGTGTCACCATTTATGTGGGTACCAAACCTTCTCATGCATAATGACCATCTCCAAGGGTTTGATGACTGCAACAAGGGATACATGAGCATCAACATCTTCATCAAGGTTTCCAAGTCTTCATCAAGTCATTAATGACAACATCATCACCTTTAAGGGGACAAGGACCATTAAACCATCGAATGTGGGTCCAAGGGATTCTTTGAGGCTTATTCATCAAGTAAGGGGCTTCATAGGATTATTCAACCACCTAAGCCACAGGAGGAGACCTCCAAGGGTCAAGATCCATCATGAAATCACCTGTGGAGCTCCTGGACCTTCTCTTGGGGTACCATGACACCATTAGAGCATGCATGACCCACATAATGGGTCATTAATGCTTC
This sequence comes from Pseudotsuga menziesii, assembly GCA_001517045.1. Lineage (NCBI taxonomy): Eukaryota > Viridiplantae > Streptophyta > Pinopsida > Pinales > Pinaceae > Pseudotsuga > Pseudotsuga menziesii. Next base: position 672,283 of record LPNX010226986.1, on the reverse strand, counting down.
TTCAAACAATTTAGGGCTTCACCATCAGCCAAAAAGGCTTCAACACCATCTACAGGGTCTTCAACACTATCAGCAGGGTGTTCGACAACTTCAGCAAGGTGGTGGCTACAACATCCATCCTTTCGAGTATAGGGACATTGTCAACTGGGTACAAGGTTCTCCAAGACACAAACCCACTTCGTAAGGGATCCAAGGCACTGCAAGTGAGGCTTGGTGGAATCAATGACAACTAGTGGGGCCGCTGCAAGTCCATGTTGGCATCAATGATGATTTCCCCAATAATATGATCTCATGGGATTCATCCTTCTGAAAAAAAACACAAGTGTTGTGATGGAAATCACAAATGAAATCTTCATGTAACATTGACGGTAACAATCACCGACTTCCCTAAATTGGTGATGGAAAATTTTATTGTCTTTGCATTAAATTCAAGTGCTTATGAAGAAGAATAATTACTAGTTCAACAATTAGAAAACATTTATTATAAAATGGACACCTACTCAAAATATAAAATCAAATATCAACATGGAAAATCGTGTGGTAGGGATAGTAAAGAAGAGAATGGGGATGGAACCCAAGTTTCTCTAGGCCCCAAAACCAATAGTCATTAGATTTTTTTTTTCTAATATAGTTATTTAAGCACTTCCATCCTTATGGGTATTAGGTCTCTTCAAGTGCTTGCAATCTAAATGTTAAATATGTCTTCTCTCTCTCTCTCTCTCTCTCTCTCTCTCTCTCTCTCTCTATATATATATATATATATATATATATATATATATATATATAGAGAGAGAGAGAGAGAGAGAGAGAGAGAATGGTAAACTAAGAGGGAGGACTTTTTTCATGTCACCACCCTCTTCTACATTCTAGGATGACTCTCCTACAACACTAGGGGGGCCTCTCTAGGGTTAGATTGCTCAAATTTTAGGTAGTGAATTAATGATGAGATGAAGAGTAAACTACAACAAAACATTTTATTAAGTTTTAAGAGATATAATTTGGACACATAATAGAATATTAGTTCTTTATCATTAATAAATGCATTCAATTGAAGTGTAAATGAGACATTTTCATAATAATGGGTAATGGTCACCGATGTTGCATAGTACAAGCTACAACAAGTCATGACATTAATGTTCAATACTATAGAAATGAAACTAGAGATATTACTAAATTAGATAATCTCTAATACATACGAATATTATGACTATTAAGAGCATGATTTATATGCATACAATATGGAGTAGATAATATGTACCATTATAAACCATATTTTTATTAATAACATAAAGGAAACAAAAAGAGAATTTTATTAAGTCTCCAAATGCATCCAAGAAATATTAATTAAACTTGAAGGGTTAGCTCTAAATCCAACCATACATCAAATATATATAAGTGTTATTTATGTAGATGGATCATAATCTATTTTAGTAGTTAATTCTTATCCCTTCAAGTTGACAATTCATATAGTTTTCATGTTAAAATAAGAACAGAAACATCAAAGAGAGAGAATCAATAAATATAGGCTTGTTGAGAAGATAACAAGATAAGGTGTCCTTTTCACCCTCCAGAATGATTGCATGAAAGATATGGTATAATATTTTTTGACATAGGATATTGTTCTCAAATTTCCACATAAAAGAAGCCATAGAGTGCATCCTCCAAGATCCATGAGATAACATAATAATGTATTACTCCTCCTAGAGGAACACCCCTAAACTAACTCCTCAAAATAGTAGTATGGTCCATAAGGTTCGCTAACAAGTGTGAAAAATTCTCTTCAAGAAGAATCCTCCATAACCACCTCAAAATATAATTGCCAAGTGAACAAGGTGAGTGGGCCCTCCAATAATTCCAAGTATAGAAGAATAAATGACCCTTATTTACTAAGAAATAGTGTAGAAATAACACCAAGGATAAGTGCATTCTAGAAGAGTGTGTAGAAACATTACCAATAATAATAAAATAATCCTTGATCCAAAAATAAAATATTCTTGGAGAGGTGCACCCTTGATGAATGTGCATTGTAGCCATTTTGAATAGTTAATAAGAATTATAATAAATTTCTGTGCACCCTAGGTAAATGTGTAAACTTTTTTTGACTTCATAAACAGTTACTTTTCTTCAAACCATGATCCAATTTGAAAAATAGTCAATGAGCATTATAATATTTTTGTTAGGAGCACACCTTAGATAAAACAATTAATTTTATTTAAACCATGAGCCAGTTTGAAAAAACCATGTGTTTATTTCCCAAAACCACTGCACATGAGGAATGTGACTTAGAGAAGTGTGCCAAAATCCTCACACATGTGGTCAATGGAAAATATGAGTAAATAATATATAGTAAATGCCCTCAATTACTATGGGATGGAAGGAGATACCATCATAAATCCAAATCAAACCACCATATATATATGTGTGTGTGTGTATATGTATGTATATGGGTGGTTTTAAACCCTTGGTTATATATATATATAAGGTTTGAAAACCACTCATGTCTCCAAAATTCCTCAAATTTTTTGTTAATAGGATGAGCACTCCACCTAATTTACTGGTTCACATCGTAATACACTCAGCAAATTATGAAAACAAATCATATGGCCTAGGGAAATATCATATCCAAAACCAATAATGTGAACCTTAGAAAACCATAGAAAAACATCCTTGAATCAAATCAACACACCAAGGCGAATTTTTTAATAGTTAGAAATTAGGGACACTCTAGGATAATGCGTTCCTGATTCATAAAATGTACTAAGTGTTAAATAATTTGATCAAATCTAGGCAATATTACTTCAAATAGGTCAACACTAGAAAAAATTCAAGGCACACCATTCATGATGACTCCTAACCATTAGTACATGCATTCATTGTCGAACACCTACTACAAAACCATCATAACATCAATCTAACCACCAGGATGCAATACCATCATAACATCAAGATGCATCATCTCTAAGACAAAGCCACAAGTGTGCCTTTGTCCAGCAAACAATCTGGAAATATGATTTTGAACGCTTGATCCTTATAAAGAAAAATAACAAGTTTTGTGATGAACATCACAAGAAAAATGCTTATGTAACACGAGTGGTAACAATCCCAAACTTCCTCAAATTGGTGATGGGAAATGTCATTGGCCTTGCATTAAATGCAAGTTCTTTTGAAGAAGAATAATTATCATGCTAACAAATATAAAACATTTATTAGAAAATGGGAACCTTGAAGGCATAACCAAATATTTCCCCTTTGTGAGATAGACAATGTATATATATAACTTAGCATTTAATTAATTATAATGGTAATTATGGATGTATATTCCTTGTACTCATTTTATTTATAAAAAGAGCACTTATAAACAAATTAGAAACCAAAAACATGATGCAATTCAAAAATATTGTTCTAGAGCATGTCCTCTAGTAATAGAAAGAAAAAATTGGAAGAGGATGTCAATATAGATTTGTGAGGATTTTTCATATATAATATGTAAGCCTCACTTGGGGATCAACAATAATTTGTCTATGAATTATTCAAAAGTCATTAATATTTGTCCAATGTAAGTATTGTTTATTAGAAAGAGTTAGACCTTACCATCCAAGTAGGTAGAAAAAAACATTCGAATGTGTTATGGAGACCCCCCTCTATAGTATTCTCAAACTATATGAAGATTAGGTCCATTTGTGTTGCATTATTTGCGAGTTAGTTTCCTTCTAAGTTCAATTCTTGAAATATGTGAGTGATGGAGAAATCGTGGAAGAGTACAATAATTTCCCTGGATTCTCTCATAGCACTTCTTGCATTATATTTGTTTCGATTATGATCCCTTTAACCAACCTATGATGATTTTGAAGTGAACCTACATATACAAATATTTGATTCCAAATTCCCAACCCAAATCAAGGAGGAATTTGGCCAATATAATTATGAGTTGTTGTTTGTGACCCATATAAGTCCCTATGTAAAAGTAATTTTTTCTAGGTTAGGAAGGAGGTTCCATCACCCCTAAACCATTGATACCCGATGTTATCTATACAGTCTACAGCAAATTGCTTTGGTTCAGAGCCAGGGAACCTCAGTTAGGGTATTCAATTGGTTTTGGATGTAGATCAGGAAGGTCTTTGACAGTAAATATTTAAGAGAGTAGAGCAATAATATATCAAAGGAAATACTCCATTGTTTCATAGCCACATTTCTAGGTTAGGTACTTCACAAATTACATAGGATAGAAGGAAAAAGAAGTAGTATATAAAACACAAGTTGGGATTTCTTTAATTCATACACTCATCAGAAGATATTTAGAATTCAACACAAATATTGAAATTGAGTCTAAAAATTCAATCCAAATCTCAAATCAAAGGCATTCACAACATAATCTATATTGAAATTAGATTTGTAATTCAAATGACAACCATTGTAGTGCAAGGTTTGTATTTACATTCACTCAACAAGAAGAAGTAAATAGAAATTTATAAGAGAAAAATATGGTATAACAATCAAAACAATATATCTTTAAGCATGGATTACTGTAAAATATGCCAGATTTTTCATTAAACCTAGTATCTTTACGTCAACCTTCAAGAAGCTCACTACCTGAACCCCTTCCAGCTTGTTCCTTTTTTTGTTTATGCATTCAAAAAGGTTCTAGACATACAAATCTTGGATACTATAATTGTGGATCCAATTTTATCTTTATTCAACTAAAACTATTTGAAAAATACCATTGAGTCTGAGTTATAAAAATGCATTTTGATTTAGTTAGTAGATCCATAAATCTAGGACAATCTTGACAAATTCTATTTTTAGCATTTGACTTGACACTTGGTATATGATTGATATTCTATGTCATCATAGAACATTCTGAAGAATTTATTTGAAGATTATCTTTCTCGTGAAGATTTTGGATATTTGAAAACTTCAAAACTATGCAAAAATTTTAGCTATAGGACACTTGGCAGTGAATTGAATAATTCTTGTTTTGGAGGCACTACCGAAAGTTGAAAATTTTGGTAGCCCAGAATGCTACAAAATATGGAAAAATTCTCCTTGTTAATCCCATGATACTACTACTGCTAGGACACTCTTCTTGAATCCATTTTGGTTTCCAACATCCAGGGATGATTTTAAGGAAACATACTTATTTAAAAGTGTATAAATGTTGGCGAATATTACCAATTCTTAAAACACCAACTATAAAATGATTGGTGATTTTTTTCAAAATATATTTTAATTTCCAATGATTTTATATCGTTTATATAATAATTTGGCAATTTTTAGGATGAAAAAAATTTACCCCATCAAAATTGGGCGAAACAGGACTTCAAAAAATGCAAAATGGTGAATGTTTTTTGGGAGAAAAACATGGAAAAATAGCCCACTGGGCTAAAATTCGCCCCTAAAATTATCCTCGCCAAAATCTCCCCTACCAATACAATTTATTCTTTCCCTTTGTCATTTTCTTATCCAATTTGCATAATTTGTTATGCTTTATTACCAACCTGCTCATCCTTTTTTTCATCTTAGCATTTTCCTTTTGCAACTTTTCATTCTCTTGCTTTAAATGCTTGGTTTTCTTCTTCGATTTCTTCACTTTTTTTACCTTCTTGTCTTCTAACCACTGTGAATAAGTAACTTCACATACTTCTTTATCCTTTCCATGATTCTCTAGTTCAACTTCAGATCCACTGATATCAAGATATCGAATTTTTAATAAATTCTTTCTCCACAGTCTGTTGATTAAATTGACAATGTTCTCAACATAAGATCATAAGGAAGCATTGATGAAATGCTCCAAAAATATTGAGCCAAAATAACACAGTTGGCTAAGAGGATTCGAAAGCATTATAATGCTAAGTTTCTATGAAGTGAATATTTAGACGGTGAGCCAAAATAACATAGTTGGCTAAGCGGAGTCGAAAGCATCATAATGCTAACTTTATATGAAGTGATGTTTCTAAGTTTCTATGAAGTGAATATAAGAAAGAGAAAGATAAATGGTTTAGAATAGTTTCAATAATGCTAGGGTGAAATCTTGTTAAAGCTAGAGGAAGATTATGGTAGAATAGATTTGCATGAATCATTTTTTAAAATTTATGAAAAATTGTCCTGCAATCCGTAGTTTGCAATTGTAGAAGAAGTTTTGTGGAAGCAGTTTCGGAAAAAGTCAAAAAGCATACCCACAATCCACAATTGCAGAAGAAGTTTTGCAGGAAACGAATTGCGGAAGCAGTTTCAAGAAAAGTCGAAAAGCATACCCGTAATTTGCAACCTACAATTGCAAAAGGAATGAGTTCCCACATATTGCGGAAAGGTCATTGCAGAGAGATAAATAAGGAAATATTAATTGCCAAAGGTTAGTTACAAAAAGGTAGTTGCGGAAATGAGCGTTGAAAACATCACTTTGTGGATGGTTAATTGTTGAAGGTTAATTGCGGAAGGTTAATTATGAAAAGCATGGTTGTAGAAAGATCATTGTGGAAAGGGTAAATGGGGAATACTGGTTCGATAATTTGAAAGGTAGACCTGAAACCCACAATTATGGAAGGAAGGAGTCCCATAGATTACAGAAAGATTGTTGCAGAAGGTAAACTATTAAAAAAAACTTATGGAAAGATAAATGCAAAACTCTCATTGCAGAAAGAAAATTGTGGAAATATTTTTGTTCGATGCTCTGAAATCACACAAGAAATTCCTGAAGAGTCACGATGAAGATACATGACTATTATATGAAGAGGCCTGACTAAGGGTATATAAGCAAAGATTTAATCCTTCATACGATTGTCTTTGTACATTCAATTGTAAGATCCATAGGCATACAGAAGTCTGAGGTCGAATTATCATATAAGGGTGGTTGGGAGGAACTAGGGCAAGCTATCAGCAAGTAAGGGGTTCGTAGCCCCATTTCAGTGGTAGTTGGTAAATCGCATGTTGAAGAATCCTTTCAGTAGTATTTGATAAACAAGGGGGTCGTAGCATCCTTCTAGTAGTTGCTAGTAAATAGGGTGTTGTAGCATCCTTTCCTATAGTATCAAGAATAAACTATTTGTAAATATAATTTTGCAGTAATAGAAACTACTGGTGGTTTTCCCAATTGGGATTCCAGGATAATATTGTGTGTTCTATTTTTATTGTTGATTTTGTTTTAAGTGTCAAAAATTTAATAGATTGATTAAAAATGATCCACCCCCACCTACCAGTATTGCTTGATATTATAACAATTGGTATCAAAGCATGCTCTTCACTAAAATTTTAAACACTTGAAGAGAGGTCTTTTATCATTATGGATCAACAAGTAAAAATGCTCTCTAAGGTTCCGATATGCAATGGAGAATATTATGCGTACTAGAGCATTAGGATGAGAAGCCATATAATGTCTATTGGACTAGATGTCTGGATGTCTATAGAAATGGGATATATATATCCAAAATATCCTCCGATAGATATTGAAGGAATAAAACAATTTGGATACAATGCTAAAGCTGTTAATGCAATTTTGATTGGATTAGACAGAACAATATTTTCCGAAGTGTTGAATTGCAAAAAAATAAAGGAGATCTGGGAGAAATTTCAAAACATCTATAAAGGAGACACCAAGGTAAAAAGGGATAAACTCCATGCTTTTAAAACTCAATTTGAAAGTCTAAAAATGAATCAAGAAGAAAACATTTCAGAATACTTTGAGAGAATTGATGAAATCGTCAATGCAATTCAATTGCTAGGAGTAGAATTTGAAGAAAAGGAAATAGTTGAAAAGGTACTAAGATCACTTCCAATGATTTACAAAATGAAGATTTACACCATAGAATATAGAGAAAATATTGACAAAGTCACTATGGAATAACTATATGGGATCCTCATATCTTAGAAAATGAGGATTGGGCAAGATAATTCTCAAAAAAAGGAAGCAAATTTTAAAGAATCTAAGGTAGATAAGAAATCTAAGGAAAAAATCCAATCAGAAGACTTTGATTATGAAGAATTACTTCTTTTTAAAAATATTAAGAGAGGTACTAGTAAGTACAAAGGAAAATTACCCGTAAAATGTTTTAACTGTAAGGAAATTGGTCACTTTGCCTCCTAATTCCCTTATCCAAAATAAGAAGAAGATGATGAGTGTCCTAGAGATTCAAAGAGGAACAAAAGGATTTTTAGACCTTTTATTCCATGGATGATAACTACTAAAATGAGTCTAATGAAGACAAAGATGTCAAAGTCCTATTCATGGGAATAGAGAACAAAATCCTTGAAGAAGAAGTAGAATGTGTGGTAGATCTTGAAGCATAACTTGCAAGTGCCCTTGCAGAATTAGGGAAGTATAAAAGGATGTACATAAAACAAAAATTAATATGAAATAATTTTAGGAAAAATACAATGATGCAAAAATAATTATTGTTAACTTAAAAAATCAACTTCAAGAAGGAAAAATGGTTGAAAACAATCTAGAACAACAACTCAAGAAAAGAGAGAAAGAATTAGAAACGTTTGAAGCTGAATTGATATTGCTTAGAAATAAGACAAATGAAGAATCCTTTCAATAAAAGTTTAAGAGATCAAATTCAAAAACTCTGGATGGCATCCCGTTGGAGGATATAGTCAGCTTAGCCGACTAGACTCATTAGTCGACTAATTGTAGATTAGGTCGACCTCATAGGTCGTGCCAGTTGGTTGAACCAAATGGTAGTTATTATAACTATTTTGTAAAAGTACATATAGGCTATTGAGCTAGATAGATACTTGGTTCGGTTTATTGTATGAACCCACATGTGTATCGAGTAATATAACCTGTTATTTTGTCTACCATTCTTATCTATTCCATATATTATGTTTATATGATTCTTTATGTGTATTACTGGTAAACTTGCAATATGATTGATTACAACATTGGTTCCATTTCCGATGGTACATATACGGATGAAACGACTATGACCAGATGATCTCAGAGAAGGATATTAAGAATTAGTGGGAGCATAAAATTGCAAACTATTTGCATAATTATGCCATGAGAAACAGACTGACTATTGTGCAAGCCAAGGAGAAGTTCTTCACTAAGACACATGAGAAGTTTGTTGAGTCCTTACCTCAATCTTTGAAGAAGCTACTAGATGAATAAGCCGACAAAAACTAAAGACAAAGAGTTACTCCAGAAATTGACAAGAGGTAGACCTACAAATTTGTCCGAGTGGTTCGAAAGAATCATAGACAAGTTTTGTAAAGAACATGGTGTGGAAGAAAGGGTATCTATTGAAAGCATCAAAGAGACGTTCAATAACAAATTCACTAAATAGTTTCTTTGTTCGCTACCGACTCTTTTGTTCAAGTTCCTGATTGAGAGGGGCGCATGCCATATTGTCAAACCTCATCCATTATTAATCGAATCGCCATCTAACACTAACTGGGAGGAAAAACAAAAAGTGTGGGAAAATTTTGTTGAAGAAAGGGAGTGGGAGTACTTTCTAAGAAAATAAATAGTTCCACTTGGGCTTACTTAAGAATTCGGGTTGGCTATCGGGGGGTAGGTGGTCATGTTTTGGGGTAGAGTAGAGGAATTATAGTTGACTTGCAAAGACTCCACTGCCAGCAATGAAAACTCGGGCCAAGAAGGAGATAATTCAGACAGTGACTCACAAAAGAACTCTGGATTTACAGAAGATAGAACAAGGAAAGAGGCATAAGAGAAGGGAAGAGATTAGAGAGCAGGTTGTCATGCTCCAGAGAAGAGTGACCACTTGAGTGAAAAAACATGAGAATCTGCCAGAGTTGAGTCATGACCGACAAGAAGAGGCAGTAAATGAAGAAGTGTTACCAATGGAAAATAATTGTGGATAGAGCAACACGAAGCTCTCCAAATTGATATACCCCAAAATATTTGTTAACACAAAAAAAATTGTCCACCTAGCTATACATGGTCTAAACCATATATATACTTCATATTCCTACCATATTTACCTTAATTTTGACCTTCATAATTGTATTTCACAAAAAATGGTCCAAAACATTATTATTTACTATGGTTTACCCTCACTCTCTCCAAAAAAAGGGTTAAAAACCCTAAAAAGGGGTCAAAAACCCTAAAAAGGGTTCAAAAACCCTAAAAAAGAGAAAACCATAGTAAAATACCATGGGTAACCACATTGGGTCAAAAACGCCTAGAACCATTCTATAAATACATTGTGAAGGGCTCTCCCAAAAGACATTTTTTTCTCATTTTTCATTTTGTGAGTACATTGGGACACCTTTTCTCTCAGGTATTCACACACCCTTTTTCCATCATCATGTT